>JAKOGI010000218.1:487500-755000 GCA_029747015.1 Carnegiea gigantea
TCGTTTGGCAAGTTATGAATGATTAATGTATTCTTCCCTTTGTGCCCCCAAAAAAAAAAAAATCTCCATATTTATCTTTGCTTCGAATGGCTTGACTTGGTTTATATTGGATTGTTTCAGTGTTTGTTTTTTTACCTCTTTAATTTAAAATGTATGATTATCTTGGATTCATGAAGTATCATCATCTCCTTCACGAAGGTAAGTATTTTAACGTCTCCAATTATTAGTACTTGCCAATTGGCACTAAGAATTGTTTTTCATTTCATCTTTTCTCTTTGTTTTAGGTCTTGGCCCCCTTTCCTTCACAACAACTACAATAATAACAATAACAACAACAATGATAACAACAATAAAAACAACAACAAATAACAATAATAATACGTAAAAGGGATTGTTCTTTCCATTTCTTCTTCCCTTTTTTGGGGGGGGGGGAGAGGAGGTAGGATTGGATCAGTTGGAGCTATCAGCTATGACCAAAAGGGTATACACAGATTTGGTTGAAATGAGTTCTTTTTTTTGGTGTGTGAAAGAGGGGCTTAAGTAGGGATGTGAACAGATCGGATATTGAAACATCTGAATCTGCATAAGATTACATTCAGATCTGAAAATCCGATCCAAAATAATTTCTTTCGCCATGTAATAAATTTATGCAATTTTTCTCTGTGCTACCCACATGTCGATATAACAATGTGTGTTTGTATATCATATTAACCAAATTCTGAACATTTAAGCTAAATGAAGAATCAAAGAATCAACATACTTCAAGTTCAACAAAATGGCAACACGTTTAAAGAATGACAAGTCTTAACAACTACGAGATACATCTGAAATATCACAAATAACATGTCCAATGCATAAAAAGAAAAAAAATTTAGAGTACACATCCTCCACATGCTCTATGTAGCCCTTCTTCTTTATTGGTCTCCGACCAAAGGTATATATATAGTGATATCTACAATATTTTTTTCATCTGAAATATCACAGATAACATGTCCAATGTATAAAAAGAAAAAAAATAAAGAGTACACATCCTCCACATGCTCTATGCAGCCCTTCTTCTTTATTGGTCTCCGACCAAATGTATATATATAGTGATATCTATAATTATTATTTGTATGTAGTTGATATTTTCACTAGAACTAAATGTTAGAATATAATTTTGATCATATCACTGACCCATATATTGATGTCTCTTCATTTCATCATGTCTATTCCATTTGCATCTTCACCACAACCATGATAATATTATCACATATTACCGAATTGGACCCTCATTAACCTCTTTTAATGACATATTCAGGTTGCTAAAAGTGAAAATTGAAGACTTTTATTGTAGAGATTTATAGAAACTGAACACTTGTTAAAATATAACACATCAATAGAATCATCAATTCAGACCAACCCCAAAAAATGATCAAAATCAACAATCTTCCCAAGACCCAAAATGGCATTTTTAACCTCAAAAATCTAAACAACACTCTAAGTCATAAAAATATATATTTAGATTTTATTGTATGAACTGTTAAATTAAGGAGAAGGAGGAGACGTACGCTGAAGAGAGATGAGAGAGGCACGATGAAATGCTTGGTGTCAGTATTGTAAAAACTAGCGAGAAGACAAAAGCTCAGGTGGGTGGGGGGGAGACAGAGAGAGAGAGAGAGAGAGAGAGAGAGCAGGCAGTTGGAACAAGGAACCGAGGACTGAGGAGGGTGCTACTACTCTGACAATTCGATTAGCAAGTAGCAAAAGGCTAAGAGTGACTAACGAGCTGAGCAGCGAGAGTCTGAGACCCGAAAGCAATTATCGAGCCAAGCAGTAAGTGCAACTGGCAAAGTGGTGAGAAGAGAGAGAATAACTGGGGAGAGTATTATGGTTTCAATGTTTTGATTTTTCCATATTAAAAAAATGCTGATTAAAAAAAAATACTGGGCTAGGCTGGCAGCTTGGAGGGGGAGGGTAGGTATATTGGATAGGTTTAATTTCTAAATATTTTAAAATTTAAACTTAAATTTTAAATTTAAAATATTTAAAAAACTGGTCGGATCTGATTTAATTTCATATCGGATTTTACTCTTCCTTTGAATACGATCCGAATTTGAGTTTAAATTTTTCTGTCTAGGATTCAAATCGGATAATTTTGCTTTAAATCAAGTCAGATGTAACTGTCATCCCTAGGCCTATGCCCCTGATTATGAAATGGGTATTTGTAATAATAAATGAACTACATTCCTCCACCTTTCTCAAACTTAATATGAAAGCTGACTATGTTTTCTGTGATTATTTGGTAACTTAAATATTGAAACTTACGGTTCATTTTTTTTTTATAACAATAGTAAATGGTAAAGAGTGAAAATCAGGTGCCTCTTCTCACAAGAGTACACCCAACTAAATCATCAGCTAAGATTATCCTTAGACGAAAGGAAAAACAACAATCTGAAGAGAATGATGATGTGATGGAATGCCCGAATTTTGATAGCCAGTCTACTGTCATATTCTCCTATCGAAAGATGTGATTGATAATAAAATGAAATCTTTGGTTCAACCACGCACGAACATCTTCAATAATATTGGATATTTGCCAAGGGATGTGGATGTTACCTCGTAGTGCTTGAATCACAAATTGGTTGTCACCTTCAATGACAATTTTGACGAAACCTGCTTGGACTGCTGAGCTAACTCCATCCCTAAGAGCTCTAGCTTCCGCCACACAAATGGATGTCTCTCCATAGTATGCTGCTCCTACTTTGAGTAGTTCCCTAGTCCAATCACATAATATGAATCCGTCCATTGCTGAGGAGTTTTTAATTGATCCGTCAAAATTAAGTTTGATAAATCCCCGAACGAGGGGTTGCCACCTCACAAAGTGGTTAGAGGTGCTAGAGGGTGAAGAAAACCCCCAGAGTAATCATCAATCAACATACGAGTTCAGATTCTCCATTTGGTATATGCTTTTTTTGCTCTGATCTGCATGTTAAGGGGTTGAAAATTTCATTTTGGAAGACTGTAGCATTTCTAAATTTCCATATACTCTGAATAATGTATGAAATTTTATGGAGTAATATTGGAGTATTGGAGTTTTTGATTCTGTTTAACCATTAACAAACGTTCTGCATTCCACAAGAGGAAGCATGAAGAAGAAACCATTCATTTCGACTAGATCCCACACTTTTTTTAACCATATGGCATTTTCTGAACAGATGATCTGTCAATTCAATATCGTCAAGGCAAAGTGGGTAGGTTAGGTTAATGTCGAGGCCCCTTTATACAAGGATGCCTCTAATAGGAAGTGGTCCATGGCACAATTGCCAAAGAAAATTTTGATTTTTGGCATAGTATCAAGTTTCCTATTTGGTTTAATGGCCCAAAATCAGCTTTGTAGATCCACCACAGGTTTCAAGGAGTTTGGGCTACGGACCGTGGCAGCTAAGGTTTCGTCATCTTGACGACTAGGGTTGTTACTAGGGTTTTTTGCATCCCTATACCTCTAAAACCTATATAAAGGGTCTTGCCTAGGCTCTAAAACTCATCTCTGAATTCCAGACCAGTAAGAAATACTTATAGAGTATTCTGTTTCCACTATCTTAGATTTCTAAGAGAGGTTAAGAGTGCTTTTAAGAGAATTATAAGAGAGATTGTAATCTGGTTGTTTGATCGAATCACTCGTTGTGATTGTGATCACATTGTACTCACTCCCTTGTAGTGGATTGTTTGTACTCATCGCCGTCTGTGGGTTTTTCCGCATTGGGTTTCCACGTAAATCTGTGTCCTTTATTGTTTTTGTTATCATTATTTACTTTTGAATATCATTGTTCATCCTAACACTTCCGCTATTAGTTTGCTCTAATTCCTAACAAGTGGTATCAGAGCCTGCTTTAGGATGTCTTCAATCATGAAGGTTGATATTCAAAACTTCGATGGGGAGATTAGTTTTAATCTTTGGAAGGTGCAAATGAGAGCGGTTTTCATCCAGTCAAGGTTGTGAAGGTTCTTTCAGGACCTTGAACGAAGCCCAGTACAAAGACAGATGAACAATGGGCAGAGCAGCAAAAGAAGAAGTGTGGTTCTTTGACGGACGGCGAATGGGAGGAACTGGAACTAAAGGCACTTTCTGCTATATAGTTGTACTTGGCACCACATGTCTTACGAGAGGTGCTTGATAAGACAACTACAGTGGGTCTTTGGGTTCCGCTAGAGGAACTCTACATGATGAAGAGTCTCACCAATAAGATCCGATTGAAGGAAAGGTTATACACTTTTAGAATGGTAGAAGGTACTCTTATTCAGAAATATCTAAATGATTTTAATTCGATTGTAGTTGACCTTGAAAGTTTAGATGTGAAAATTGAGGATGAGGATAAGGCTATTTTGTTAGTTGTGCCTCTACCCCCTTCATATAAACACTTTAAGGAGATCATGCTATATAGTAATTCTGATACTATATCATTTGTGGATGTTAAGTCAAACCTGTTGTCTAAGGAGAAATTTGATCTTGCCATTCATGCTGATTCTGTTGAAGGATTAGTAGTAAGGGATAAAACAACTGAAAAGGGGAACGGTAATAGGAGTAAGAGCCATTCTAAACCCAGAAATTCTCACGCTGGAAAGACCTGCAATTACTGTGGTAAATTCGGTCATATTGTTGCTAACTGTTGGCAACTGCAAAATAAGATGGAGAAACAAGAAGATAATTCTCATAAGCCTGCTGGAGCTTCGTTTGCTGAATTTGATTATGAAGGTGACGTTTTGTTTGCTATCTCTACTAAAAGGAAGCGATTCTGATTGGATTCTTGATTCTAGGTGTACCTATCATATGTGTCCTCATAAGTATTGGTTTTCAACATATAATTCAGTTGACTCAACTATTGTTAACATGGGCAATAATGCCCAATGTAATGTAACTGGAATCGGTACTGCTGAAATCAAGACCCATGATGGTATTGTTAAGAGTTTATCGAATGTTCGTCACTGACTTGAAGCGTAACCTCATCTCTTTAGGCACCTTTGAATCTAAGGGTTCAAATATTCAACTGAAGGTGGAGTTCTGAAGGTTTCGAAGGGCAGTCAGATTCTATTGAAGGGTTTGAGGCAAGGAAGCCTCTATGTCTTGCAGGCATCTACTATGACAGATTATACAAAGAAAGATTCATATAAGTCGACTCCCAGAGCTAAGTTCAAGTATCACTTGAACTCAACCGGCATTCGAATTGCTTAAATACTTTTTTGGGTCTGCCCTACGGGGCATTACCCTTCGGGGTGCTATGACGGTGTGCGAGAGTTGGTGTTGGTGATTTTGCTCCAAGGTGGAGATTATTGGGCTTAATGGGCCGAAATCAGCTCCGTAGATCCACCATTGGCTTCAAGGAGTTTGGGCTACGGACCATGGTGGCTAGGGTTTCGTCGTCTTGACGATAAGGGTGGGATCCTAGGGTTTTTTGCATCCTTATACCTCTAAACCCTATATAAAGAGTCTTTCCTAGGCTCTAAAACTCATCCCTGAATTCCAGACCAGTAAGAAATACTTATAGAGTATTATGTTTCCACTATCTTAGATTTCTGAGAGAGGTTGAGAGTGTTTTTAAGAGAAATTATAAGAGATATTGTAATCTGGTTGCTTGACTGAATCACTCGTTGTGATTGTGATTGCATTGTACTTATTCCTGGATTGTTTGTACTCGTCGTCGTTCGTGATTTTTTCCGCATTAGGTTTCCACATAAATCTGTGTTCTTTATTGTTCTTGTTATCGTTGTTTACTTTTGAATATCATTGTTCGTCCTAACGCTTTCGCTATTAGTTTTTTCTAATACCTAACATTTCCAAATCCATTTATAATGCCATTCTAGAGCTTCTTGAGATTGGGGGTCAAGGGCGATCCATGTAGCAGATTTTGTGCTAAATTCTTCTGAGCTTTTTAACCCCCAACAAAATGAATCATTGGTATTGCGAATTGGGATAACGATCGCTTGAATTTTCTTTATGACTAGATGATTATTTAGAGTCTGTGTTAGTTTGGAAATATTCTTGTTCACATTATCTTATGTAAATTCATTAACTTTAGCCTCCAATTTAGGGATGTTTTCTTGAGATATGTTCAGATGGCTGCCAAGTTTTGGTTCTTTATCAAGTTGTCATACCAATGGAAGATGTCATCTCCCTTGCCTACTTTCCAGACAATCCCTCTTCTTGGTAACTCTCTACACTTAAGCATACTTTTCCATGTTGGTGAGTAGGTATTTTTTTGCTTATAGCTAAGGAAGCCAATATTTTTTAGATACTTAGCTTTAATGAATTGAACCCATAAACTGGAAATATTTGTTAAGACCTTCGAAGCCAGTTTACATTGAAGGCTTTGCTAACAACTTCTGTTTTACATAGACCTAATCTTCCTTTACTTTTTGGTCTACAGACCTTCTCCCAAGCTATAAGCAGCATGCCTTTTTCTGTATTGGTTTTTTTTTGACAAAAAATCTCTATTCAGTTTATCCAAGTGGCTACTAGTATGTTTTGGTAGCTAAAAGCGTTCCATTATGTATGCTGGTAATAATTCTAATTGTGATTGTATTAAAACTGTTCTATCTGCCTTGGATAGGCAATTAGCTTTCCATCCATCCAGTTTGAAGGTGGCTTTGTTAATTATTCCCTAAAATGTAGTCTTGGATGGTTTCTCTTGAAGCACAGGATGTCCCTAGATATTTTTCTAGGGAGTCTCTATACGGAATATTAAAAATCCCTATTACTAGATGCTTCTATTCATTAAATGCATTTCGTGAAAAGGTCAGCACTGACTTATAAAAATTTACCAAGTGACCTTAAGTATTACAAAAATTATATAAAATATTCTTAAGCTTAATGTAGCTTTCGGAGTTTGTTTAACAGAAACAACAAGCAATCATCTACAAAAAATAGACACGGAGATAGTCATAGCTCTTTGGCAGATTTTGATTCCTATTCCTGATTTATTGGTCATGGATTCTTTGACAAGTCATTAATTGAGGACTTCCACACACAATATGAATATGTAACTCAATAGGGGATCTTTTTGTCTAATGCCCCTTGTAGAAGTGAATAAATCATTCAGTACATCATTAACAATAATAGAGTAAAATACTGAGGATATGAATTGCATAATTTATTTATTCCATGTTGAGTGGAACCCCATTTCTCGTAGACATTTAAGTATGAACTCCCATTCTACTCTATCATATGCTTTTTTATATCGAACTTGATGGCTACCCATGCCACTTCACCTTTAAGACTTTTAAACTTATGTATAATTTTATGAGTGAAAAGAATATTATCATGAATAGATCTTCCTGGAATAAATGCACTTTGAAATGTTAATATTAATCTATCTAGAAGAGGTCTCAGTCTATTTGATAGAATCTTGGATATAATTTTGTAGATTGTTGAGCAGAGGTTGATTGGTCTAAATTGGCTAGTCTGCGAGGGACTATCAACCCTAGGAATCAACATGATAAAAGTGTGGTTAATTTCTTTCAAGATCTTCCCTCTCCTAAAGACTTCTAATATGCAATTAAACAAGTTGTTCTTTATGGTATGCCAATAATGCTTAAAGAACCCTGCCCCAAAACCATCTAGGCCTAGGGTTTTATTCGATTCAATACTAAAGAGTGCATGTTTAATTTCTTTTATGTCCGAAAGATATATTAGTTTGGAGTTCTCGGCATCGAAAATTAGCTTGGCTAGTCCAAAATTAGGTAAAGTTCTATTGGCATTGTGTGTAGTTTTAAATCCCTTTGAGTAATCCAAAATAAATTTATCTGCTATTCCTTTCTGATCATCAATCCAAACACCACACTTATCTTTAAGCTTAATGGCCGACTTTCTTTTCCTTCCAACGTTTGCTCTTTGTTGGAAATATTTTGAATTTCTATCGCCATTAACTAGCCATTCTTTTATGTTGAATTTACCCCAATACTTTTAATTAAAAAGCACCATTTTTTTCTCTTTGTTTTAGGAGATTATTCATCCAGGAATTAAATCTATAGTTTTTGGGGCTGGAAAGTAGTCTTTCCTTTACATAATCAATCTTTGTAGCATTCTTGGTAAGTTTTTCATGTAAGTTTCCAAACTATTTTTTTTTTTACCAATCTTTAATCTCATGTTTAATAATTTTAAGTTTCTTGAAGAACTTGAACATATTAGTTCCTCAAATATTGAAAGTCCAATTTTTCTGTAAAATAGTATCAAGTTGTTGATATTTGCATCCAAAATTCTAAAAATGAAAGGGAAATGCTTTGCGTATTTCACATGGAGCATTAGAAGATAGAATGATGGGACAGTGATCAAAGCAAGTAAAGTTTCCATGTACCTCTAAGGAATTATGATAAACAGTAGACCAATCTTTTCTGGAAATTGTTCTATCGAGTCTTTCATAAATTAGGTTAGTATGAATTCTTTTTCTAGGTGAATGACTTCCCATTAACTTGTATTGATTCTACATCAATGGCGGAGAGAAAGTTATTTAGCCTCTGATATTTACTATTAGGCAGAACTTGTCCTCGTTTCTTTTCATTTGGGTTATCTAATTCATTAAACTCTCCCACTAAGCACCATGGTATATCGATAACATTGTTAAGTTCCACATGGTGGTTCCAAAAACTATCTTTTTCCCGACTTTGAGCTGGAGCATAAATTCCCGAGATTACAGAGTTGAGCGATCTCTCTAGATCATGAACTAACATTTGGATTGCTCGTTGCTCTTGATTAGAACTGATGCGTGGATATTTCCTTCGTTCCCATAGTACTGCTAGGCCCCTCAAATGATTATTTGGAAGCACATAATCAAATGGTCATAGCCCATTAATGAAGGAATAATCTTGATATTTTTTCATAGACCATGGTTTCAAGCAAAAAGATCATATCGGGTCTATGGGTTTTCCCAAGGAATTTTACTTCCTAAATGACCTGCGATTTTTCTGCACCTTGTACATTCCAACTAGTTATCTTCATTAGTATATGATTTGAACATAGCCATACTTGCCTATAAGAATTCTCATTATGGTTGGACGGCATACCTGAGTAGGTATTTTGTGCCATAACTTTTTTGACCTCGTCTTATAAATGCCATTCTTAGAACAGTACATTGGAGAGATCCACACAACAATCATAAGTAAAGATGTGTGAAGTCCTTGGATCTCATGGGTCTGGTTGGCAAGAAATTGCCTGAAATATCCACGATAGGTATCACTAACATTATAACCAATAAAATGGTTATCGGTAGACTCTCAAGGCATTACAACAATATGCTAGTATCACACAATATAACATAGTGCTTAAGGCAAATTAATAAACTCCAGACAAATGCTTCCCATGATACATGCAAAAAAATAACAGTAATCTCCTCGTATATGAAAAATACAGTACTAGTTGTAAATTCCTTGGTCCACACAATTTTGGTAATGCACCAAAACTATTCACATGTGATCCATCTATAGCCTTTCTTGGTCCAGTGTAGTTAAGATCAAAAAAAAAAAAAAACCTTCATTCATTAATAGTACCCCTGGCTTGCACAAGAGTATGTCCAACAGTCGAGGAAGATTAAATTTCCTTTTGAACACCAGCAAAATATATGACATAATAATTCAAGTAAGGCAGGTTAATTTGTCTGGGCCCAAAGGTGCTCTAAGTCTAGGTCTTGGAGATGCAATTCAGCATATACTCATCCTACATCTCTCTCACCATGGAAGATTCAATAGGATATAATAAACTAGTGAAATTCTTAAAAAATTTACGTTCTAATACCTGCATTGTGATGCCCGTAGGTATATTCGTCCTCAGTTCCCATGAGGCTGATAGGTATGACTGAGTCATTTGCAAATTAGCAACTAGTAAATTGGATTTTGTGCAGCTTGACATATTTAGTATAGCCACAGGCCCACACACAGTCTGATAGCAATTCCCAAAGTAATCTCCAAAGTTGCTAGGTAAATAACCATGGCAAAGTAAACTAGGTTTTGCATAAACGTTTTGTATGAAGAGATGACATATTCTATAAAGTAAGTTATTAAGTTAAAGTAGACGGTCATAATGTCAGCTGTGAAAAGGGTAAAGTGGCACATCATCATATCCAAATAGTCGAGACATATCTAGCAACTCATTTTAACTACAGTTACGCAGTTGAGTATGTTGAATTGAGACTTATCACAGCAGACGTTTATAAATCGGACTATAAGACTGATAGAGATGACCCCAGATATCAAAGCCATAAAGGCATGGTAATCAAGGCTACAATAGCAGAATCCAAAGATTTTATGATTAACATAACAAATCTTGAACAGATATACAAATCCTCTAAATGCGAGTGGAGTAATAATAGAGCATAAAGAAATATCATTTAAGTAGTTATAATGCAAAATGTTAAATACAACCTCGTGATGTAATAAACAACTTGAAGGAAAATGAAAAGCAAGCCAAAAGCAATGATGGATCAATAATCCCTTCAGCACCAAAAAGGGGATAGATAATCTCCAGCCACGATCCCACTCATTCCAATTGGGGAAAGTACCAGTTGCAACAAATAGAACAGGATAGATAATTATATGACATATAAATTCAGTTAAAGTGTAAATATAAGCTTTCACGATCAAACCATGCTCATAACCATCAAGACATTGTATAGGTTCCTTCTTACTTCGTTTTCCCAGATAAAAAACATACAAAATGATGTCATCATCATTCAAATAAGCATGTATAGGTTCTGCCAAACTAGGGTAGAAAAAGAAATAGTGAAACAAGGAAGTTAGGAAGATGGGACCTATATGAGTATCATGATGTCTTATGCCATCATTGTCTGCGACCAGGCAAAGCCTGATTTCATGAAAATCCTCGATGGGTCGAGGATATTCACCCGAAATTGGTTCTGGAGGGGAGGTCGTCGATACTAGCACGCTTAACCCCCAATCTCTTATGAATTTGCATATATGAACCTCACAGGTCTTATTATCTGGCAGAGATCAAAGATTTGTCACTAATTTGGCTCTCAGAATTGCTTGGTGACATGGAGGAGTTCTAGAAAATCGACAATTTGAGGCGGACCATTCATGGGGGAACTAGGAATGGGGCAAAAAAGAAGCCAAATTGGCCCAAGATGCAGTGGAAATTTGACTCTAAGAATTATAATTAAATATTTATTTTAATTTTGGTTCAAATTATCGTATGTGATCCACAATTGCAAAGTTATCAACGTTTATAATTAGTTATTAATTTTTAAAAGATTTTTTATATACTCCAATAAATATAAATAACACCTCTTATATATAGGGTCAATAAATACATTGATGGACGAAGAATCATACGTGCTATTATAATTGTAAGCACCTATAAATTTAATAAATTGATTTTATACGATCTATAAACATCATTCTTTTTGGGTCTTTGACCCTCCGTTATTAGAGTTGAGCTGTATTGGCACATAAATGGATATAATTCTTTCAATACAGATTTTCTCCATTTATAAGATTTGAATCCAAGATCTTATTTAAAGGGAACAGATGTCCACCCACTTAAACTAATCAGTTCAAATTACTGTTCACTTCTTTTTTCGCGAATAATTTGCATTCCTGAGCAACTATTCTTAAGTTTAAGAAAACCATAAAAAATTAAAAATATAAAATTTCTCTGTACATCACGTTATTTGTTAAATGATTTACTATTGTTTGTATGTGTATTTACTCCAATTTAAAAGACACAAAAATTTTCTAATACGTCGCACAGGTACAAAAATACCAGTTATATTATAATTACAGTATGACTCGTAAATATTTTGGAGTGCAATCATGATAAGAAAATTATTTCCAAATTGTCTTTCTTTTCGTTCAAACCGACCCTAGGTTTAAAAAGAAAATCCATAGAAAATTGAAAGTCTTCAAATTTCTCCGTACCTTGCGTTATTTGTTAAATGATTTAGTACGGTTTGTATGCATCAATTTTTTTTTTTAAAATCCTGAACGACGTTTATATGCATCGTCACTCTAATTTAAAAGACTCAAAAATTTTATAATACATTGCAGAGCTACAAAAAGACTAGTTATATTATAATTAAAGTACAACTCGAAAATATTTTGAAGTGCAATCATGATCAGATAAACCGACATGGATCTATTTATTGATTTTTCTGTTAATTTTTTTAGTCAATCACTAGTTCAAAGATTACAAATTTATGGATCACCATCAAGCGGTCACAATGCAAAGCGCATGTGATGTACGTACAATTTTTATTTGCTTTCCGTGTAAGACATAAGTAGTAAGTAAAGAAACAAAATGGGGAATCTTGTTCACAAGAGATCTACGTTTAAACCTTGTAATTTGCACATCAATTATGTGGAGCAAATCCATAGCCATGAATGCGAATTATGGGTTGTAATAAGGCCCATTTGTTTTGGGAAGAATCCCAGAAATAAAATGCATCATCAGTCAACTTAGCATTGCAAGGATTGGAGCAATTTCGCAGATGATCGTATGATATAAGCCCCCGGCCTCCTACGTCAGGAATGTCACATTGAGTAGATATCCCAGGAATTTCAACACTTGCAGGTTCTATCAAAATACTTTGCGACTTCCCAGCTGGAATTTCATACTCTATAGCAATTGTAAAAGGTTTATAGCATATGACACTAACATTTTGGCCATCGCTCAGTTGATTCGATAGAATCACCTTGAATAATCCTTCATCTGCAACTATTGATGTCAAACTCCATGACATTACTGCCAACAGAATCATGTTTGTCAAAGTTGATCTTGGAGTCCTCATTTTAGGTTTTTTAGCTATGTTTGATCAAGGAAAGTTATAATTTCATTCCTTGCGTCCTTAATTATGTTCATACTCATTCTTCCCTTTTATAGCCTCATTTTTTGTAACACAAAATGACGTTTACTTAAAATCGTATGGAAACATCTTAGGAAATTAATGCCTGGTATCCTTATTTTGTTTGCAAAACAGTAAAGACAATAAATTATAGGCAATAAACTCAAAGGCTTGAATTACTCTCTTTTTTTTTTTTTGGGGGTTCAAATTTCCTTTTTTTTTGGGGTGCTTGAGAGGAGGTTATGACCTCCTGTAAAAACTTTTATTGATTGATAACAATGCGCACCCAAGCCACTCCAACAAAATCCTCCCTAAGAATGACATACACACTAGGAGGAGGGGAAGTATAAAGGATCAACTTATATCAGCTTGGGTTACTTCTAAGTTAGCGAGGGCATCTGCATTCCGATTGGATTCCCTGTAACAATGCAACAGTCGATAATCCAGAGAATTGTCATTTGCCATTGCTTGACAATCCTTCAAAGCAAAATAGTGTGCTTGGTTCCTTGATGCAGGGATTTTCATCTTGTCCACGATCAGCTTCGAGTCCATATGGATAATAACTTTCCTGAACCCTGTATCTATTGCAATCTTCAGCCCGTGCCACAAGGTCATCATCTTGGCTTTGACCGAGGTGCATACGCCCAAATTGACAGAAAAACTAGCTAGCCACTTACCTAAGGGGTCTCTAAAGACACCTCCACAAGCTGCAGGACCAGGGTTGCTACGAGATGCGCCATCAAGGTTCAGCTTGACCCACCCATCTGGAGGAGATTTCCATTGAATTAGAGCTTCAGCTTTATTAGATATGGCCCGAGCATAAGTGAACAAATCAGGAGTGTCTATGGCCTTGGGAGTGATTATGGTTTGTTGTTGGATGAACTCCACTTGTTTATATGGAGTGAAATTCAAATTCTCCATGCACCTTGTGCTTCTAAAGCGCCACAACCACCGAATAGTGATAGAAAACATGAGAACCCAATTCAGATCATGAGAGGGGCTAGCTTCTAGATTTGAGTTTAGCCAAATTCTATGGTACAGTGAAAAAACTATCTTGTTTCGGGCTCGGGACAAGTTTTTTCCAGATTTGTTGGGCATGGACACATTTTCTCATGATGTGGTCAGCATCTTCTTCTATGAATGGCCAACACTTGCATAAGGGATCACTGGCGATTCCTCTGATAAAACTGTTGAAATTTCTCATTAACCTATTATGTGATGTGAGCCAAATGAAAAATTTGATTCTTTGTGGGCTCTCGTTTTCCAAATGGATTTCCAAATGGGGTCTTTGACCCCATCCTCCTCTTGACGAATGAGAGAAAGAACAGACTTGATCGAACAAGTATCAATTCCTATTAGATCCCAGACTAGACAGTCCTCTGCGTGTTCATTCGGGTTCAAGGAGATTGCTGCAATTCTCTTTAGACTCTCCATTGGCAGTAGCTCTTCGAATAAGTGCCATTTCCATCCTTCATTTGCATCCCATAAATCTTCCCCTGAAGCATCTTATACTTCGGGGGAGATAGGATTAATCACTAGCTTGCTCAATGGTTGATCACAGGCCTGAGAGTGGAACCAGAAGAGGGTTTTTTTTTTTTCCATTCCCCACCTCGGCTCGTACTCCTTGTCTAATGCGTTTAGCATTTTCAGATATGCCTTGCCATACATTCAAGGCCTCCTGTTTGCTACAAAACAAATCTATGTCACATCTTCTATTGCAGTACTTGGCTCACACCACTCTAGCCCAGATATTGTCTTTCTCCTTCAGTAACCGCCAACCTAGCTTAGTCATAAAGGCCGCATTTGCTTGTCTCACGGATCTTAAGCCTAGTCCTCCGGTTTCCTTTGGTTTAGTAACATTATAGATCTTCTTTTGCTCAGAATTTCCCCTCACCGGAATTTCTTTGCTTTTCTATCACACTTATGGCAAAAGGATCTTGGAAGTTTAGTAGTTTGCATCGAAAAGTGATGGTTGATTGGACGAGAGTTGCTCTGCCCACTAGTGACAACAATTTTGTTTTCCATCCTGCCAACCTTTTGTCAATCCTATCCGATACGTGTTGAAATGTTGTTCGTGTTAGGAATAAAGGAAATAATAGGATGTGACAATGCAACAGAATTCAACCAAGAACACAACGCAACAATGAAAAAACAAGAATAAAGGACACAGAGAATTTTTACGTGGAAACCCAATGTGGGAAAAAACCACGGACGGCGACAGCACACCGACAAATTTCACTATGAGCAGAGTGGTACACTACAATCACTTCAGTGATTAAGAGCAGAATTACAATACTCTCAATTGAATTCTCTCACAAATAACCTCACTCTCTCAATGTGTTTTCTATACTGGAGTATTTTGAATCCTAGGCTTGACCCTCCTTTTATAGGGCCTGAAGAATAGGGTTTTCCCCTTTTTGGAAAAAACCCTAGCCGCCGCAGAGGAGTCCTCCTTGAAGACAGAAACCCTAGCCGCATCCGAAAGAGGCGCCGAAAAGACACGTGGCACGACCGTGCCCCGTGGCACGGGCACCCCGTGTCACATGGCACGGCCGGGCCATATGGCACGGCACCCCCGTGCCAATTTTCTGTCCCTCTCGTCTTCGGCTCTTCGTCTTGGCACGCCCGTGTCTGTGCAGCATGGGCTCCCCGTGCCGATACTCGAGATTTTGGGCCATAAAACCCAACAATCTCCACCTTGGACCAAAATCTCTAATCTTCAACTTTCCGTCGCCGTCGTCCACCCCTAGGGTGTTGCCCCCCATGGGGCTATGCCCCGCAGGGCTTCTCAATGACTGTGAACTCCCACTAAGTCTAAGCAATGCTCGAACTTAGCTGTAGGTAGTGGCTTTGTAAGCATGTCAGCAGGATTCTCTGAGGTGTGAACTTTCTTCATCATTATTTCTCCTGCAACAACTGTATCTCGTACATAATGATATTTGACGCTGATATGCTTGGTCTTCGAGTGGTAGGCATCATTCTTTGTCAGATGTATGGCACTCTGACTATCAGAATATACCACAGTAGCAGATTGTGGTATTCCAAGCTCCATTACCAGTCCCTTTAGCCAGGTAGCTTCCTTCACCCCCTCAGTGGCAGCAATATACTCAGCTTCTGTTGTGGACAGAGCTGCAATAGATTGTAAAGACGCTTTCCAAGAGATAGCGCCCCTACACATAGTAAAGATGTACCCAGATATGGACCTCCTCCTATCCAAATCACCAGCATAGTCAGAATCAACATACCCTACTACATCAGATGTAGCAACCTTGTTTCTATCAAATACCAGCCCTTTTCCCACAGTTCCCTTTACATACCGCAGGATCCATTTTACACCCTCCCAGTGATCCTTTCCAGGATTATGCATATATCTACTTACCACACTCACAGCATGTGATAAGTCTGGTCTGGTACAGACCATGGCATACATCAAACTCCCTACAGCACTAGAGCATGGTACATTGGACATTCTACCGATGTCCTCTTCTGTTTGCGGACAGCATTCCGCAGACAGTTTAAAATGTGCAGCAAGAGGGGTAGACACTGCCTTGCAGTCTCTCATTTTGAACTTGCTTAATACCTTCTCAAGATATTTTTCTTGAGACAAGTATAATTTTCCCTCCTTTCGATCCCTGTGAATCTCCATGCCCAGTATCCTTTTAGCTGCACCTAAGTCTTTCATTTCGAATTCCTTACTGAGCTGAGATTTTAGCATGCTAATCAGGGTTTTATCTTTAGATGCAATTAGCATGTCATCAACATACAGTAGTAGATATATAAAGGACCTATCACCATATTGTCTAAAGTATACACAATTATCATATCTACTACGTATGTAACCATTATCAATCATAAACGTGTCAAAACGTTTATACCACTGCCTAGGAGCCTGCTTGAGTCCATACAAGGACTTTTTCAACTTACATACCATGTGTTCCTGATCAGGAACAGCAAACCCTTCAGGTTGCTTCATATATATCTCTTCTTCCAGCTCACCATGCAGGAAGGCTGTTTTTACATCAAGCTGTTCCAACTCCAAGTTAAACAATATCACAATGGATAACAATAATCGAATAGAGGTGTGTCTGACTACAGGAGAGAAAACCTCATTGTAGTCTATACCTTCCCGTTGGTTGCAACCACGAACAACCAACCTTGCTTTCCACCTTGCATCCTCTACCCCAGGAATGCCCTCCTTCTTCTTGTATATCCATTTGGCAGTTAAGGCCCGTCGGCCTTTAGGCAGGTTACATAACTCCCAAGTCCCATTTTTCTGCAGACTTTCCATTTCTTCTTGCATAGCCAGAACCCAATTGGGTGAACTTGGGCAGGTGATGGCTTCAGTATAATTTGAAGGCTCAGTTCCTTCAGACACTTCCTCTGCAACTGAAAGTGCAAATGCTATCAGCCCTTCATCATCGTTGTACCGGGCCGGTCTCCTGATCTCCCTGCGAGGACGATCACGTGCTATAGAGTGCTCAACCTCCTCCTGAGGTTGATTAGTGCTGATAGCCCCAGGCTCAGTGACCTGGACTTCCCTCATAGCTCCACCTTGAGCTGCAGCAGTCTCCAGCTCCACCTCCATGTTGGTGTCTTGCTGAGTTCCTGCATCAGTAGAAGGAACAGCAGCATTCTTTCCAGAAGATAATATATCAGACTCATTGAAAGTAACATCCCTACTTTGTATTACTTTCTTAGAATCAGGACACCACATACGATACCCCTTAGATTCACTAGCATACCCCAAAAACATACATTTAACTGCTCTAGGTGCTAGTTTGCCCTCATTTACATGAGCATACACAGGACACCCAAATACCCTGAGATTAGAGTAGTCAACAGGATTACCTGACCATACTTCTTCTGGAATCTGAAACTCAATGGAGGAGTGTAGTGATCGATTCACCAGGTAGCAGGCCGTAGAAATGGCCTCAGCCCAAAACGCTTTGCGATCCCAAAGCCCAGCAGTTGAAAGCAAACACCTTGCTCTCTCTAACAATGTCCTGTTAATTCGTTCTGCGACCCCATTCTGTTGTGGTTTCCCGACCAAGGTTTTATGCCTGGCTATGCCGTTTGCGGTGCAGAATTCTTCAAACTCAGATTCAACAAACTCCAGGCCATTATCAGTCCTGAGTTTCTTGATCCTTTTGCCAGTCTGGTTCTCAACCAGAGCCTTGAATTTCTTGAACATTGAGAATGTCTCGTTTTTCTGTCTCAAGAAATACACCCAAATTTTTCGTGAGAAATCATCAACAAATGTTAACATGTAACGCTTACCTCCCATCGAAGGTACCTTAGAGGGACCCCATAAATCAGAATGGATGTAGTCCAGGACCCCCTGAGTACGGTGACTAGCCTTTGAGAAACTTACCCTTTTCTGTTTCCCAAATACACAGTGATCACAAAAATCCAACTTACCCGTACTTGCGTTACCAAGACAACCTTTCTTACCCAGAATGGTCATCCCTTTCTCACTCATATGGCCCAGCCTCATGTGCCATAACATTGTCTCATCTGCTGTACTTACCGCAGCTACTCCTGTAACTGTGGCTCCTTGCAGGATGTAGAGACTGCCCTGCCTCAGTCCCTTCATCATCACCATGGCTCCTTTAGCCACCTTTAGAGCTCCATTCTCCATGATGATTCTGCAACCATTAGACTCAAGAGTACCCAAAGAGATCAAGCAACGAGTCATATCAGGAATGTGACGCACTTTAGACAAGGTTCTAATAGTGCCATCATGGGTTTTAATCTGAACTGTACCTATCCCTGCAACCTTGCATTCAGCATCGTTGCCCATAAGTACAACCCCAGACTCCACAAGTTCATAAGTTATAAACCAGTCCCTACGAGGACACATGTGGAACGTGCAACCAGAATCTAAAACCCAATTATCATTCACTCCTCTCCCAGAGGTGGTAGCTAAAGAAGTAGCAAGCAGTACATCCCCATCTGACTCAGACTCTACCACACAGTCAGCAGTAGCAGTTTTACCCTTTTCTTCAGTCTTGTTCTTTAACTTCCAACAATTAGCCTTTATGTGACCCAATTTTTTGCAAAAGTGGCAGGTTTTATTAGCATGAGGATTTCTCGATTTAGAACGGCTCTTCCTATTACCGTTTCCCTTCTTCTCAGTTGTCCTACCCCTAACTGCCAACCCTTCACCCTGGTCAGTATGAATGTCATGGTCAAACTTTTCTTTTGAAAGAAGGTTAGCCTTGACATCCTCAAACGATATAGTATCTGTGTTACTATACAGCATGATTTCTTTAAAGTGTTTATATGAAGGGGGTAGTGAGACAACAAGCAAGATGGTTTTATCCTCATCATCAATTTTTACATCCAGACTTTCCAAATCAACTAGAATTGAATTGAAATCATTCAGATGTTTCTGGACAGGCGTACCTTCAGCCATACGACAGGTGTACAACCTTTCTTTTAGCCTGATCTTATTGGCTAGACTCTTTGTCATATATAGTTCTTCTAGCCTAGCCCAAAGGTCAACAGCAGTTACCTTATCAAGAACCTCGCGGAGCACGTGAGGTGCCAGACATAGTTGTATGGCTGAAACTGCCTTCAGCTCCAGTTCCTCCCATTCCTCATTTGTCAACTTCCCACGCCTTTTCTGCTGATCCTCAGCCCACTTTTCATCCGTTGTGCCTGCGGGTTTAACGTGAGGCCCCTGCAGGACCTTCCACAGCCCGTGCTGGATGAGGACCGCCCTCATCTGCACCTTCCAGAGATTAAAGCTAATCTCCCCGTCGAATTTCTGTATGTCCTCCTTCATGATTGAAGACATCCTATAACCTCGCTCTGATACCACTTGTTAGGAAAAATATTAGAGCAACAATAATAGCGGAAGCGATAGGATGAGTTAGAGATTCAGAAATCAAGTGAATAACAGAAAACAGAAATAAAAAGACAAGAGATTTAACGTGGAAAACCCAAATCGGGAAAAAACCACGTACGGCGACAGCACACCGACAAATTTCACTATGAGTAGAGTAGTACACCACAATCACTTCAGTGATTAAGAGCAGAATTACAATACTCTCAATTGTATTCTCTCACAAATAACCTCACTCTCTCAATGTGTTTTCTATACTGGAGTATTTTGAAACAAGGCCCTAGACCCCCTTTATATAGGGTCTGTGAGGTAGGGTTTCCCCCTGAAAACCCTAGCCGCCAGGAGGAATCCTCCTTGAAGACAGAAACCCTAGCCGCCATCCGAAAGAGGCGGCGAGAAGACACGTGGCACGACCGGGCCACGTGGCACGGTCACCCAGTGCCACACGGCACGGCCGTGCCATATGGCACGGTGCCCCCGTGCCAATTTTCTGTTCCTCTCGTCTTCGGCTCTTCGTCTTGGCACGCCCGTGTCTGTGCAGCATGGGCTCCCCGTGCCGATACTCGAGATTTTGGGCCATAAAACCCAACAGTTCGGTAACTTTTCCATGGATCGCAGGCATGCCTAGGTATCTTCCAAGGTTATCTATTATGGAGAATCCCAGTTCGCTGCCGATATCTTCTTTCAACCGAGGCCTGACATTTTTTGAGAAGTGGACAACTGATTTAGCGAAGCTCACTTTTTTCCCTGAGGCTTCACAAAAGCAATCTAGGCAGCCTTTGATAACCGACGCTTATGCAATGGATGCTTTGCCAAAAAGAATGATGTCATCCGTTAAAAATAGACTTGACAAGGGAGGGCCATTCTTGCGTGCAAAAACTGATTTCCATTCTCCTTTAGCAACTACTTCCTCTATTATATGATTGAGTCGTTCAATACACAACACAAAAATATACAGGAAGAGCGGATCCCCTTGTCTCACGCCTCTGGAGAGTAGGAAGTCTTCATTTTTCTCTCCATGCCAAAGAATGTTCAGTTTTGTGCTGCAAATGTACTTCATAATCACTGGGATGATCTATTGGGGTAGCTTGGTTTCTTAGAGAGTTTCTTGGATGAAGGGCCACTTGAGTTTGTCGTAGGCCTTCTCTAGGTCCAATTTTATAGCCATGTAACCTAATTTGCCTTGCTTCCTGTGCATTGAGTGCAACATATCCTGGATAATTACAATGTTGTCTGTGATTTGTGCCCTGGTACGAAGCTACTTTGCGTGGGCGCAATAAGCTTGTTCAAGATTGACTTAATGCAGTTAACTAGCACCTTGGACACCACTTTGTAGGTCACATTGCACAAGCCAATAGGCCTCAAGTCAGTTACTGATTGTGGATTTGAGACTTTGGGTATGAGTGCAAGGAAAGTATGGTTGAAGCCCTCGGGCATGTCCTGCCCATCCGACATTATAACCAGGAGGGGGACTTTAACCTAGGACGTAGTGTCTTATCTTAATTAGGATGGCAATGGTTAGATCCCCATGGGATCAAACAAGTTACTCTATTTAATTTAGAATAGGGTCAATAAAGGGTCGGATTAAGAACAAGTTCAACAATTTTAGAACATATTAACTAGTCAAGTATGGTTGACTGATAATGATCCCTTTAATGACCTAGTATTTTGTCAACTTTTTTGTTTTTAAATGCTACAAGTTTAGTAACAACCATTCATATATAATAACTAGCTTTGGGCCACACGTGTGATGTACACAAAATCTTTTAATATTTTTTTATTTTTTAACTATTAGCATATGTTAACTGTAACAATTGTAAATATAAATAATAATTAGATACATTAGAAAAGATTGTGATAAGCTATATTATAAAATTTATAACCATCAGACTATCATATTTTATAACTTTTTCCATGGGCAATCATAATTCAATTTGATCAACTTTGTTAGTAGGCCAACTCTGACTTGAGCCATTAGCCCCTTTCATCCTTTTAGGTTGAATAACACAAATCAATATATCTCTATATTTTCTTTTTGGCCCCTTGCAACGCTTTTTGTGTGTGAACATCTTTTACATTTGTGAAATTCTGTCGATACATATATGTTGGATTACGAAAATACCATTCTCCCCCCTCCCTATTTATTTAAGAAAGAGGCAAATTTTATGACATGATTAATGCAAAGATCGGAGCTGAATAGGAGCTGAGAAGAGAAGAATTAGAGTTTAGAAAGTGCCTGAAGTAGTTTGTCAACATTTCCTGTTGACTCGATTACAATTTAGCTTGGTTATTTGAATCTCATAGATGACATGCTAGTGGCCACTCTGTAATTAGCAATGACCCACTGATAAAAAATGTCATACTACTAAATACCCATATTATGTATATAACATTTTATTAGCCTTATATCATTAATGACAATGCTGTGGACCTAAGATGACAATCCTCTATTGGAATAACCCAACCAATGGCGACGTGACTTTGAGTTGGCCGTTAGTCCAAGCGAGCCAACCTGCCTCTTGTTTTGAAGAAACATTTCTCTCTGCTGAGATATCAATGGTGAAACTTTGCTTCTCCCCCTTGGCCTTGAAACTCAACTCAATAGGCTTAGTCATCACATTTACCCTCTTGGGCTAGCAACCCTTATTCTGTAACTTGATGGCGTTGAACCCACATTCGTCAAAGTTCTTATGACCCTAACCTCAAGCTTATTAGGTTGGCATACTGGTCTGGTTGCCACAGCTGACGTCCCTCTTGACTATAGCACTTATTTCACCTTTAGGATACTTCGAGGCAACAAGAAATTCAATATAACCTTCTGAATTGATATCATACAAGAGCCCAGGATCAGTAGCTTTTTCTGGATCAATATGATCAGCACCAAAATCCCAAATAGATGCATCTTTGTTGGACGATTGGTCTACCAAAGGCCTTCCATCATCATGGTAATGGTTATAAGCTGTGGTCATCAATGCTGATTTGATCATAGCTGGTGACCAATTCGAGTGAGCGCCCTTGATGAGTGCTACAATGCTAGAGACACATGGGCATGCCATACAGGTTCCAGATATGACGTTGAATTCGGACCTCCTTGGGTCCTCGAGCAATCTTGAGGGCAAGACCTCAGTAGGCCAAGCAGCAAGCATGTCAACTCCAGAGGCAATTATATCAGGCTTGACCAACAAACAGAGTGCAGATTGGGGCCTCGGGATGAAAACCCGGCCCCTGTTGGGGCCGGTATGCCAATATGGTCCCTTAAAATACAGACTTCGCCTTAAAAAGCTGGGTTGACTTCAAATAGTGAACCAGTTTATTGTAAGCAGAGTATGTGGTAGCTATTCTAGGAATCAAATATGGCTCACTAGTTAAGCTCTCACCAATAGTCACCATAGCACTCATCATTGTCAATAACAACACCTATTCCTCCAGTCTTCTCCAGAATCAACCCCTTAGGGACACCACTATAATCATATGGGTCGTGCATGCAAATTACTGTCTTGCAATTTGCTAGATTTGAGTATGAAAAATTACTAATGCAATGTATGTCTCCGACATCTTCCCCTAATATGATGGGCAAGTAATGTTAGTTACCCAACAACTTGCCGATGCAAATGGAAGTCCTGCTTAAAATGACCTCGTTTCCTAGAAAAAGTTGAGCTGAGAAGTTACGGTCAATAGTGCTTAGCTTGCTCCAACTGTTGTGATCTATGGAGCTATATTTGACATGGTGCTTGACCCAGGCCCACTGTTACCACCTGAAGCAGACACAAAGACACCTTTCTCTATAGCTTGGAACAACCCAACGGCACCAAGGTCATCGACATACTTCTATGGTGGCCCACCTAAGGAAATTGAGAGGATCATCAACCTCATCTTTGACAGCCTTGTCCGCTCCATCCACTATATGGGAGCGGGCACACCCCAACTTACCCCAGCATACTTTGTAAATGGCCAACCTTGCTCCGAGGGCGATCCCTGTGGCTTCCCTTTTGGCATACTTGAAGAAAGAGGTACTCTTAGGGAGACCTCTTGTTACTGTTGTTGAGGCAATGTTGGTCCCACGACCAATCCAATCTTAAGCATATTCCCATTCACCCAAAATAAGTGAATCCATATGGGCCTTTATCCCTGTATGAATGTATCTGACCCCAGCTATTTGTTTATAACACGCTGGAATTCCTTCAACTCCCTTGCACTCTCCCTTAAAATGGGTCGAGATTGGCCCTAGTCCATCATTAAAGCTGTAACACTCACATTCTTTATTTTTTGTTCAACTAATTGTATTGTCTTTTTACGTTATAAAATCGTATTTTAGTAACTATATGAGTTAAATTATTACTGATGTGCTTATGTGAATGATAATTTTATTAAAAAGAATTATTATTGTTATTTTTGATTTTAAATTTAATTCGTACTAATTTGTGCCATTAAATTGTACTGATAGTTTATTTTTGTCGTTTCCCGAGTACGATTAGGTTGTCAACCTTAGAATTAGTTCGTGGTTTATTAAATCGAACCAAGATATATTTGGGAATGAGTAATCGATGAAAAGTTGTACGATCTATTTGGGTTTAGAGTATGAGGTTGAGATTGAACGAGGTTAGACTAATAAGCACTGGGATCGGTTCACTAAGTGGGATTAAAACAACACAAAATAATCAATTTAAAAAAAACAAAAAAAGAGAGGGGGGCCGAAGCCCCCTTCTTCTTCCTCTCGACCAATGGGAGGGAGGTCTTTCTCACTCAGCCCATGCAACCCACAACAGAAGAAAGAAGGCGGCAATCGGGTGGTGCGACGGTCGGACAACGGGGGCGAAGACGCCACTGCCCTGGCATGCACAAGCAGCCATAACCCCTAAACCAGACAAAGAGTGAGAAAGAGAGAGAGACCTAGAGAGAGAGAGAGAGAGAGAGAGAGAGAGAGAGAGCAAACGGGGCCATAGAAAGCAGCTATAGCAAGACTCAGTGGTGGCCGCTGGTTAGAGACGCCTCCACCGGCAGGCTCGACCAACGGTTCGAAAGTTAGGGCTTTGAATTCTGGGCACGACCATGACTACCACCAACATGGAGGGGTCTGATCTGATTTGGATGGCCAACGAAGGGACAGAGTGAGAGTGGAGGCAGAATAGAGCAGCAGTAGTAGGAAAATAGAGTCGCATGCGTCCAAACCGAACCTCTAACTTGGAATCGAGGTGGGTGTTTCTCGCCTCCCTGGTATTAGTAATTTTGAAAATGTTTTAGCCCTTAAGTTGTGATGCATGTTAGTTTAGGATTAGTTAGATTGATTGGGGTTATGCATCTTCTATTTCAGTTGAATTCAGTTTAAATCGATGCATGTTAGTTTAGAATTAGTCAAACGAATTGGACTGATTTTTATGCATAAGATTGCCTAAATCGATGTATATTAAGTTTAGTTAATTCAAACCTAAAAGTGACTTCGAAATAACCTAACAATGTCTTGAATCGATACATGTTAGTTTAGTTAATTAATGCTTGAAAATGGCTCCGAATCGATATATGTTAGTTTAGTTCATCAATGCTTATAAGTGGGTTTGAAATAGCCTAAGAGCGTTTCGAATTGATGCCCGTTAAATTAACCAATTCATGATTGAAAGTAGCTTCGAAACAACCCAAGAACACTTCGAACCGATCCATGTCAAGTTAGTTGATTCAAGTTTGAAAATGACCTTGAAAACGACATAGTAGCCTTGGTTAGTTAAAATAGATACGTAACCCTTAACGCGACTAAGTTATACTTTAAAAATGACACGAATTGGGCATGCGTATTGCTTTGAATCAATACTTGTTAAATCAGTTAATTCATAGTTGAAAGCAACTTCGAAAAGAACTAAGAATGCCTTGAATCGATGCCTGTTAAGTTAGCTAAATCATGTTTAGAAGTAGCTTCTGAAACGGCCTAAGCAAGTTTGAATCGATGCTTGTTAAGTTAAGTGAAACTATGCTTTGAAAATGACATGAGTATGGCATACTTATTTCCCAAATGTGAATTATGAATGTAAGCTAGCTTCTTACCTTGCTAGTTCATTTCAGTTCATCGAGTACTTTACTTAAGTTAAGGAAATGTATGTATATGTTTATATATGCTGTAATGTGCTGCTAGAAGGATGTTGCTCGTTCAGTAAGTTTATACATAGCTATTTCATCTTGACTATTATGATAATATGCTATGGTTATGGAATTGAAAACCGAGTTGGTAGTCGGATGGCTTGAGAATGAACTGATGAGGATTTTGAGGTTCTTTGTGGTCGGCGTTATCTGAGGAGGGAGCTTGGGTTGTGATTGACCGCAATCGTATAGATTGCAAGGCCATGTGTGGCTTATTCTACTGAGTTGATTATGAAGTGATTGAATGTGTTACGTGCAAACCCCCTTCCCTTTATGTCATTAAGTTTCATCTTACGAGTGAGGGTGAGTTTGAAAACGACAGTTTTCATAGTTATAACTAATAGTACCTATAACTATTAGCGATCGATAGCTTATTTTAACTATACAAATGTAATTCTGGGAGTGAACCTGCTAGAACGGGGGAATCCCTAAGGAATTTAAATAAAAAGAGAGTGCGATGTATGAAAAAGGATTTTACTGTGAGAGGTAGCAAATTTATTAGCCGTTATGGCCATACGCTTTAAATTGGCTAAGATAATGTGCTTTGGACAATATGATATGAATGATGTTAGCCTAAAGAATAAGTCCTGGTACTAGAAAACCCTAGAAGACCCTGACGAGGGTAATGGTCCAATATGTTATATGTAGCCATCCCGGGAGTAAGAGCTTAAGCGTGAGTGTTAGGTCTCACTATGGGGTTGAGAATAGATCTCAACCAATTAGCACCCTGTAATAATCTTATGCCAGAAGTGTTTTCCTAATAAGTAAAGAAAAGCTGTTGGCATTTGCCGCCAAGTATTTCAGAAAAAAGGGAAGTTTTCAAGGGCCATTAAGAGGCTAGATTAAATGAAATATAAAAAGCTTATAAGGGTCCTATAAGGACCAATACGAAAGAAATTCCTTTTAAAGGATGTGAACCTCAAGAGGTTATAAAAAGTGTTTTCAAAGGAAAAAAGGAAAATTTCTATGACTGCCTAATGGAAAAGATTCCTAAGCTCAGTTGAATGCGATTTCAAGTAATATGTGGCCATATTCTTATAATGCATCGAGCATATGAGTTTAAATGTACATGTTATGAGAAAGAAGCTCCTTGTGTGATCCTTACTCCATGCATTTAAGTATCTCGCACAAGTAAATTAGGTAGACAAAGCATGATTCATGTGATGTGTCACATAGCCTATAGTTGGAATTAATGAATAGTCTCTGTCATTCAATACGATAATGGTACTGCTTAAATGCGTGATATGTGGCTAATTCAAGAGGTTAAATAAAGTGTTTTTAGAAAGAAGCAAAGTAAGATCTCTGTGCATATCCTGTGCTTATTTTATGAATGAGTGTTTGGATGAAAATTCTAGTAAGGCATGGCTATTCCTTAATGAATCAAACATTAAAGCTTTGAATGTGCATAACCTATGAACGAAAGTTCTCTGCTTAGCCCTCATTGCTTGCTTATGTGTTTAAGTGTTTGATTTTTAAGAGATTTGGTTATTTAGGAACCTAGAAATGAGTTTGAGCGGCTAAAATAAAGTTTATAGGTAATAATCCATCCTTGGGGACAATGATTGTCTAATACGATAGTAACACATATGCACATAATATGTGGCTATTAAGGGTAATATTGCCTGTAGCGGTTTTGGTTTTGAGAACTCGGGGAATACTTACTGAGCGTGTGGTTGCTTATCCCATTACTCTTCCCCCTTTTTCCCCATGTTTGCATTATGATAAGTAGAAGCCAAGTCACTTATGGAAAGATGGAGTTTATGCTTGCTTGCAAGGGGTCACGTGTGCCCATTTAAAGGGGTCTTACATTTTTTACGAAGTCATGTAATGTACTCCTAGAATTGTAAACATTTGTAAACACGTATTGCAGTTCATGTAGAGCATTCGGCATAGGAATCGCTCTGTATGGCCATGTGAACCAACCATCTAATTTGTCAGTTGTCCTTTTAGCTGAAATCAGTTACGTTTTAGGATATAAACCCCAGTACTCCGGTTGCATGAACCGTTGAATTGTATCTTTCACTTCTCCTGTATTAATGAGCTATATTATTTGATGTACTCCAAGCGAGTTGCTCGTTGAGTTATGAACTCTGACATGTAGCCGTTGAGCTCATTTTAGAATGTTTTATGCTTTCGTTGATTGCAGGGTTTATTATAAGGCTTTTAACCTAGCAACGGCCAGTTTTTAGGAAAAACTCTGTCTGTTTCATTGCAGAAGTTAAGTAGGGAGTAAGAAAACGTAACACTCCTGACCGTAGGGGCTGGGGGTGTTACAAAAGCTTGGCTCTCATGCCATATTCAAGTATCAAGGACTCTAATCACAACATTAGAGCCCAAATTAGAATAGGTAGGATAGATTGGACCCTAGTACAATAGGCGAGGGTTATGTTTTAGGATTAGGTAGGATAGATTGGACCCTTGTGAGGAGGTGGGGAGATTTGCATTTTCAGCGAGACAACGGTTCTTAACTTCAATTTGAGACAAGACGGGTTGTTGGACAGTGGGCAAGTCAAGTATATGAGCCAAATTAGATACTGTTAATGTGAAGCAGGTGTACTTGACTTAACATTCAAGGGTTACGGTAGACCCGGTTTTAGCTACCTGGACTTTTGCATAGAACATGTAAACATGTTAGGGGTAGTGCTCATCTCCTAAAGCTAGCAACTTTCCACAAGTTCTCCTCAAGAGATAATCAATGAATTTCAATTGTTCAATTTTAAAGGACCCAATGTCCACTCTTTCACAAGCATGAACAGATTGATTGACAAAACGGGAACGAAAATTTTCTCTAGCAAGACTAGAATGAAAGCAAGGTTGAGCGATAACCTCGGTGGTGTGGGGAGGAGGCTATGGAGGATGGTTGTGGTCGGTGGGATGCATGACGGTGGATGAACGACCGGTGACTGAGGGCAGCGTAGAGGTGGTGGTGAAGCTATCGACGTCGTGTCTGATGTTGGAAGTGAATGGAGAGACCCAGTGGAGATGGCAGAGACTGTGGGCGTGGTGTTCGGTGGGTAGTGTCGGCGGTGAAGTCCGAGATAGTGAGATGCTTGCCGATGGTCAGCAGAGGGGTGTTCGCATTTGCGGGCCGGACATAAATCCGGGTACCTCGGCTTAAAGGATGGGACTTGGCGATGGTTTCTCGAGGTTTGGGAGTAATGGAGGCAGATTTTGGGGTCTCGCTTTTGGGAGCCATGGTGGTGCTTTGCGAGGAGTAGCAATGGAGGATGAGAAGGAAGGTTGGAAGGAGATGACTTTATAGTTGAGAATGGAGGCCTTGAATTAGTGATTCAAGGTGGGTACAAGATTTGGAGTAGGAATTTGGAAAGATTTTGGGGACAAGATATGGGGAATTTTGGAAGCTTCGCCTTGCCTAAGATATGAAGCATGAAGAGGAAGGAGGATAGAGAGGGGGGCGAATGGAAGAGAGAAAATGTTAAGAAAAGAGGAAACTAACAGAGAGAGTGTGTCTTGGCTTTTGGTGAGCCAATCTTGGTCAAATAAGGGATGGCAATTTTTCTTGAATTTGGACAAGGTGTGATTGACATTCCTAATTTGTTTTGGGCAAGTTTTAATTGCAATTGCTTGGTCAAGGATTATCAAGGGAGGACAATTTTGCTGGTCAGGTACAGAAACGCTTTTGTTTGAAGAACTGGGACATTTTAATTTATGAAAGTGATTAAATTCTGTTGGTAGTTGATAAGAGGAAAATTATAGATTAATTTTCTCCAGTCGAACTTGCTCAATTTATTTTATACTAGATTCATGTGATGGCATTGAAATTAATTTTCAAGTTAGAAAAACTGAATCTAGTGACACATATGAGGGTACCTAATTTATATGTTGTTTATATTGTTCGGCTACCATGAGGAGTTCCATCGCTCTTCTATAAGAATTAATTATACCTGTAGTACACTTTATGAACTGAGTTAGTCATAAGAGAGGGCTCCCCCTCAATTCATGCATCGATGTTTATCATTCCAAGTTCATGACGAATAAAATTAAATCGATCATCACTTAGAGGTTTGGTAAAAATATCAGCTAATTGATAATCCGTAGGCACAAATTCCAAAGTGACATCACCTTCGTCAATATGATCACAGATGAAATGATGACATACCTCAATGTGTTTAGTACGTGAATGTTGCACAGGATTTTTTTGTGATGTTGATAGCACTTTTATTATCCCACTTAATAAGAACCTTGTTGAGATCAATACCTAAGTCTCATAATTGCTGCATTATCCAAAGTAATTGTGCACAGCATGCACCAGCAACAATGTGTTATGCTTCTACCATTAAAAGAATGACAGAATTTTGCTTCTTTGAGTGCCAAGAGACGAAGCTTGGTCCAAGAAATTAACATGTACCTGACGTACTCTTTCTATAAACTCTATAACCTGTATAATTTGCGTCAGTGTATTCAACTAAAGAAAAATCTCCCCCTCAAGGGCACCATAGTCCTAAATTTTTTGTCCCTGCTAGGTATATAAAAATTCATTTTACACACATTAAGTGCGATTCTCTGGGAGAGGCTTAGAATCTAGCAAATAGACATACATTGAACATAGTGTCAGGTCGGCTGGCAGTAAGATAAAGTAATGATCCAATCTTGCCTCAATAGCCCTTCTCACTGACAGGTTTACCCTCTCTGTCAAGATCTAACTTTTCATTAGTGGCCGTTGGTGTCTTGGCATGTTTAGCTTAGCCCATTTTGTATTTCTTCAAAAGTTCATTGACGTGTTTGCTTTGATTAATAAAGATGCCATCGTCACTTTGTTTAATCTGGAGTCCTAAGAAAAATGTTAGTTCTCCCATCATGCTCATTTCAAACACTTTGCTTATAAGGTTAGAAAATTCCTCACACAAAGAGTTATTTGTAGCTGCGAATAGCATATCATCAACATAGATTTGAATAATTAAGAAATCATGTCCTTTTGTTTTAGTGAACAAGGTTTTATAAATGTGTCCTCTTTTAAAATTATGATCCAAAAGAAATTTGCTTAGTCACTTATACCAAGCTCTAGGGGCTTCCTTTAGGCCATAAAGGGCCTTTTGAGGTTTGTAAACATGAGCAGGAAAATTAGGATCTTCAAAACCAAGAGGTTGTTTGCAGATATCCATTGAGAAAAGCACATTTTACATCCATTTGATAAATTTTTGATGTTCATATATGATGCAAATTTTAGCAGTATGCAAACAACCTCTAATCTTGCAACTGGGGCAAATGTTTCATCAAAATCAATGCCTTCTTCTTGATTATAGCCTTTAGCCACTAATCAAGCCTTATTTCTTATGACAGTTTTGGTTTCATCCAATTTGTTCCTAATGACCCATTTTGTTCCTATTACAGGATGATCTTTTGGTCGGGTTGTGAGTGTCCATACTTGATTACGTTCAAATTGATTTAATTCTTCTTGCATAGTATTCATCCAATTAGAATGGTTAAGAGCTTCTAAGTGATTTTTAGGTTCTATATGGGATACAAATGCAAAGAATGCACAAAAGTTACGCAGTGATGAGCGGGTTCTTATACCTGTGGATATATCTGTCAATAGGTTATCCATTAGATGGGATGATTTATACTTGAAGTGTTTTTGGGTTTCCTCTTGTCGTGACGTTTTAGGCAGAGAATTTTCTTCGTTTGTGGGTCCTTCCTCTTCCTGAGGTGAGGAGTCTTCTTGTAACTCTTGAGGTTGCTTATTGGCAGGATTTACTTCTTTTGCTGCTTCTTCTTCATCGTCACCATACTTGTTTAAATGCAAGTCCTGGGCTATAGAAGTACTTAAGATACTGTCATTAGATTCATCAAACATCACATGAATGCTTTCCTCCATAGTTTTGGTCCGTTTCTTATAAATTCTATATGTCTTACTATGCATAGAGTAACCTATAAATATTCCTTCACCACTTCTAGCATCAAATTTTCCTAGATTATTTTTTCCAATATTATGAACAAAGCATTCACATCCGAAAGGTCTAAAATATGAGATGTTAGGACATTTGCCTTTAAATAATTCATAAGGTGTTCTTTTTAGGATTGGCCGAATTAAACACCGATTCAGAACATAATTGGCTGTGTTTACTGCTTCGGCCCAATAGGTTTGAGAGATATTACTCTCACACATCATTGTCTGTGCCATATCTTCTAACGTGCGGTTTTTTCTCTCTACTACACCATTTTGCTGAGGTTTATGTGGTGCTGAGAAATTATAAACAATTCCATGATTGTTATAAAATTCAATAAATTCCCTTTGATCAAATTCTCTACCATGATCACTTCTAATGAAGACGATTGGAGAGTTTTTGTAGACTTGAAAATTGTTTACAAAGTTTAGAAATTTCTTTAAATGCATAACTCTTTTCTTTTAAGAAAGATACCCAAGTAAAACGAGAATAATCATGAACAATCACAAAAATATACTTACTATGCCCTAGATTTTGTATAGATATTGGACTACATAAGTCCATGTGAAGTAGTTCTAATGGTCTAGATTTGTAATATTATTATTTGACTTAAAAGAACTACATACCTATTTTCCTTTAGCATAAGCATTGCATATGTGATCATAATCAAAATTATATGGAGGGAGTCCACGTACTAGTTCCTTTTTTGCTAATTTCTTAATTGTATACATGCTTGCATAACCCAGTCTTCGATGCCATAGCCATTTTTCTTCATTGTGTGACGCTTTAAAACGTGACAAATTATGTGAAGGAACATTATTAATGTCTATAGCATAAACATTATCTATTCTCGGTCTGTAAAGAGAAACTTTCTCAGATTTCTTGCTCTGATAAGAATTTAAGCCGAGGAATTTAGGTGACCTAGTTATTTGGGGATGGATGATCTCGTCTGCAAAAACCCCGATGACATCTGGCCAATCTATGAGCAATTGGGCTAGCTCGAGGGTGAGCTGGGCTGAAAACCTGTGGAATATTGTTGTGTAGATGTGAAGTAGATGATTCTTCTTTCTTGTTCTCCCTTGATTGACATTGAAGAAGCCAACGCTACTATGAGTCAACTCGTACCACTCTTACGCGTTCGAAAGGTGGAAGGGTTTAAGATCACTGTTCATTGTTATTATGTAAGTATGAAGCCTTGAAGTGTTGTGATTTCTATGTGCTACCACAAAAAGGAGTGGACTAGTTTTAGAGTCATACTTGATGTCAAATCTGATAGAATTGGAGAGAATGAAATTTTTTATTATTGTGAATGAATGAATTCATACAACAGCCTCCTTATTCATATAATACAAGAATGCATGATGAGGAGTTGGTAGAAATAATAGAAAAGATAACTAACTCTAACAGCTAATATAATTAACTAATAAAGTGTTGGGACTTGAAAAGAAGTCTGGGAAAGGAAGCTAAGTGTTTTACTGTGAAAGGAAATTGCTGTATACTTTCATTGTATCAAAGACCCATTAAATAGGACTACCAGCTAAAACTAAGCAGCTAAACATAAATCTCTAATTGGAATAAACTTTTAACTTATATCCTTATAAGTTTTCAAAGACCCCATTTGCACTAAAATCTGGATGGAAATAAATTTCCTATTTAGTGATGGATAAAACATACAATCATCTTATCAAATCTCACATTTGATATGAATAATTCTAAGGAATTTGCAAAAGCATCTAGTAATATTTGTTCTTTAAAAGAATACAACAACACCACCTCCCAGTGTGGGTCCCACTTTCGCGGGGTCTAAGGAGATCTAGATGTAGGCAACCTTACCTCAACCGACATGACTACCCATTGAGAAGCTGATTTCAAGAGAAACACAAAACAAGATTTTGTGAAAACATTTCATAAGAGAAGGATTTTGGGAAAACATTTCATAGGAGAATAATTTTGTGAACACCTTTTATGGAGTGAAACTAAGGATAAGCATTACGGAATTGAACTAATTAGTATTAAAATAGGGCAATAACTATGTAAATAGTAGTACAACAAAGCAGAGGAAGGTGTTATACCTTAGCCAACCAACGAAGGTAAACAATGTTTCTTCTCAGAAGCAAGTACGACATGTATACAAACACAAAATCCGAACAACAACAACCAAGCCTACCTACGCAATCGAAAGAAAACTACGAAACCACCTCTCTGCGATCTAAGCTCTTAGTCCTATCTCGCCACAGTCTCCTATCCTGAGCCATGTCCTTCGTCAGCCCGATAACTTTCAAGTCCTCTCTAATCACCTCGTCCAAACTCTTCTTTGGTCACCCCCTCCCTCTTTTCACTTCGGGGATGATCATCCTCTCACATCTCCTCACGGGAGCATCCACACTCCTTCTTTTCACGTGGCCGAACCATCTGAATCTTGTTTCTCTCATCTTATCTTCGACAGGAGCTACTTTAACTAAGTCTCTAATTACTCCATTACTAATTTTATCCATTCTCGTATAGCCACAAATCCATCTGATCATCCTCATCTCTACTACCATTAACCTTTGGACCTGCGTCTTTTTTATAGGCCAACACTCCGCACCATACAAAACAGCATGCCTAACTACTATCTGGTATACTTTACCTTTTAGTCCTATGGGCATTCTCTTATCATATAGCACCCTGGAAGCGTTCTTCCATTTAATCCAACCTGCTTTTATGCGTTAGTTAATATCTTCGTCAATATCTCCTTCCTGCTGAATGATCGAGCCTAGATATTTAAACTTCTCGACCTTTAGTATCGTCATCCCCTCAATGGTGACTTCTCCTCTTCCATCTTCCCTACCGCTGAAACAGCAATATAGGTATTTCGTTTTAGATCTACTTATTCTAAAACCTCTAGACTCCAATAAATGTCTCCATCGTTCCAACTTGTCGTTAACTCCCTATCTGGTTACATCAAGAAGAACAATGTCATCTGCAAACAACATACACCATGATAACCCATCTTGAATCCCTTTTGTAAGTTCATCCATAACTACAGTGAAATGAAACGGGCTTAGAGCGGAACCCTTATGTAGGCCCATACCAACGAAGAAGTCATTGGTGACCCCTCCTGGAGTCCTAACATTCGTCCTACCTCCCACGTACATATGCTTAATAAGTCAAATATATAAAGCAGACACTCCTTTCTTTTCCAAGCATTCCCACAACACTTTACTCGGAACTCCATCATATGCTTTTTCCAGATCAATGAACACCATATGAAGATCTACCTTCCTATGTCTGTACAATCCCATGAGTCTTCTAAGGAGGTAAATCGCCTCTGTGGTTGATTTGGCCGACATAAAACTAAATTGGTTCTCAGAAATTAGAATATCCTTCCACAACCTTCTCTTAATTACCCTTTTCCAAAACTTCATAGTGTGATTGAGCAACTTTATACCCCTATAATTATTACAATCTTAAATATCCCCTTTATTCTTATACAATGGTATGATTGTACTAAACCTCTATTCTCTGGGCATCTTAGCAGTCCTCAAAATTACATTGAAAAGTTCTGCTAGCCACTTTAATCCCTCTTCACCTAAACACTTCCACACTTCCACCGATATCTGATCTGGTCCCTCTACTTTTCCATTAGACATCTTCTTCAGAATCTCTTTAATCTCATCTGTACTGATAGGTTCACCCAAATGGGGGTCAAGTAGATTCTCACCACTTTCTCTATCCCTACTTCGGGAATCTACCGTCACTACATCATTAAGAAGTTTCGAAAAGTACCTTTTCCATCTCACCTTGATTTTTGCATCCTCTGACAACATCTTACCATTTTTATCTTTGATGCACCTCACCACACCCAGATTCCTTATTTTTCTATCCCTTGCCCTTGCCAATTTAAAGACTTCATTCTCAACTTCATTGGTCTCCAATTTTTGATACAACCTATCACAAGCCATGCTCTTAGCTACAGCAATAGCTTTCTTAGCTACCTTTTTTGCAGCCTTATATCTAACTCTACTAGACTCCTTCTCTTCGTCCGTCTTACTGTTCATGAAAGCAACGTATGCCTCTTTTTTCTCATTGACTTTCTCCTTTACCTCTTCGTTCCACCACCAGACTCCTTTCATTATGCTACCACCTCTCCTAAAAGTACCTAGGATATCTTTAGCCGACCATCGAATACATCCTGCCATTGCCTCCCACATTGTATCTGCATCCTCTACCTGCCTCCAAGCTCCTTCTTCTGTAATCCTCTCTGCTAACTTCATAGCATTCTTCTTAGCAAGATTTCACCACTTAACTCTAGGTTCCCCGACACTTCTCTTCTTCCACTTTGACCATTTGAGCTCCACATCCAAGACTAGAAATCTATGTTGAGTGCTTAAATACTCACTAAGAATCACCTTACAATCCTTACACAATCTCCTATTATCCGCTCTAGTCAAGAAGTAATCAATTTGGGTCTTTAGGCACCATTCTTAAAGGTCACCAAATGGTCATCCTTCTTCTTAAAAAAGGAGTTAACCACCAACAATTCATAGGCAACTACAAAATTCAGAACATAAACTCCTTCATTGTTTATCTCCCCATAACCGAAACCTCCATGAGTTGTATCATACCCACCTACTTTGACACCAATATGGCCATTAAAATCTCCTCCTATGAAAAGTTTCTCAGTGCCAAATCTTCCCAAAATTGCTTCTTAATATCGTCCGGTAAACCTATCTGAGGAGTATAAAAACTAACCACATTTATGATCTTTGATCCCACCACCACTTTAATGGCCATAATTCGATCACTCTTACGCCCCACTTCAACCACAAAGTCAACCAACTCCTTAACAACCAAAATACCAACTCCATTCCTAGCCTTGGTAGACCTTGAATACGACAGCTTATACCTATCAACTCCTCTAGCTTTGGCCCCCACCCACTTAGTCTCTTGAACACAGGCTATGCTAATCCTACGTTTGTGCAAAGACTTAACTAATTCTATAAACTTACCAAGGGGTTGTAATCATCTTCCTCCACACCTTCTATAGACTTACCAAGGGACTTAACCAAGAATGACAATATTTATCGTCAAAATACCAAGGGGCTGGTAGCCTATTGGTACGGTGTGTAATCATCTTCCTCCACACCTTGATATTTGAATAACATATAGGAAAAGTTGCATTTTTCCAATTTACTTGTAAAGTAGAGGGGTTTGGCATTGGGCCTTAGCCCTAGATATTAGTTCCCTCTTGTCTTAGGCCCATTGGCCCATTGGAATTTTCCCTAAGAGGGGCAATGGTGTCATACTTACCAACCAAGAAATGTATATATTCATTGTTAAAAACATTAACTTTCTAGTCCCACGATTTTGTCAAGGTCTCTTTTCCTAAAGGCTTGTTAGTACTTCTATTAGTTGAAAAATAATTTCAATGTGTTACTGTCAAGCAAACACATGTAATACTAATTTTCTCATATTTCCAATATTTAACTATGAATATGGTGCAGACGAAGTACCGACCTACAAAATTTATGTGATCAATTTCTCGTTAAGCATATATAGGACTAAAAAAACTACTATATATAATAGCAAGATAAAAATATCATAGATTCGATTTATTGGAATTAAGATAATATGGTAAAATGCAGTGAATAGAATACATATGTAAACTAGTCATAACGATAGTCGAAGATAATCAAATCAAGTTGAAAAATTGAGAATAATTAACACCATGTTGATTGGCAGATCGCATATGATTTTCTTCAAGTGACAAACAAAATAAAAATGAAATCAAGCATTGATTTTGCAGATATGGATGTGCTTTTGGTAGGGGCTGAGATTGTGCATGAAATTATTAGGGAATTAATACTTCTTGACAATTTATCTCGCACAAGGTTTTGAATTCGATTTGGTCCGACTTTTGCTGATTATGTAAAATTTACATATAGTAATGATTGTTATATTAAGCTGCTTACTGCTTAATTATATTCGACCAAAATATGACAATCTAATAGGTAGTTCTTCGAGCAATTAGTATATTGTCACATTTTAGGATTTATTAGAATTATTGTGTTCTATTGTATTCCTAAACTTTGCCCTCCTACTTATAACAGGATTAGAATTTTAAAAATGTATGAAATATTTTTCTTTTTTTTTTTTTTTTACTATGGCAGTGTTGGGTTGGGGGAAAATAATTTTCCTAGAAAATAGTTTTCTAATTTTTGGTTGTTTAGCACAATAAAAGATGGAAAATTATTTTTCAACGAAAATGATTTTTCCTCCAATGGAGGAAAATGATTTCCTTTTTGAGGATATAGAAAGTTGATTTTCTTCGTTTAACTCTTTGATGACATGGTCAGTCAAAATTTAGGTGTAAAATTTGATTTCAACAGTTTAGATCGAAACTTGACTATCCGATGGAAAAAACTGAAATAAACTCAAATCTACATTTTGAGCTCAAATTGTTTTCATTTGGTCAATAATTATCTCCGCCAACAATTTAATCAACATTTTTTGTCACTAAAATAATTCAGTTGACTCGTCACTAAAACAATTTCAACGCTTTGGATCGAAACTTGATCTTCAAATAGAAAAGATTAAAATAAGTTCAAATTCAGATTTTTGAACTCCACGTTCTTTCACGTGGTCAACATTTTTTCCACCACGACAATTCAATCTATTTTTTTCCATCTAAACAATTTAGTCAATATTTTTCACCACAAGAATAATTTAAACAGTTTGGATCGGAACTTGATAATCAAATAGGAAAGATTAAAACAGGCTTAAATCCAGATTTTGATCACCACATTCCTTCATTTGATCAGCGTTTTTCTCCGCACCGATAATTCAATCGATGTTTTTCACCATTAAATCAAATCAGTTGATGATCTTTGTCACTAAAACAATTTCAACTGTCCAGATTGAAAATTGATTATTGGATAGAAAATATTTTTAAAAAGTTCAAATATGAATTTTAAGCTCAACTTTTCTTCATTTGGCCAGCATTAATCTTTGCTACAGCCATTTAGTCAACATTTTTTGCTACTTAAACAATCAGTTAATGTCTTCCCTCTTTTTTCCATGGAATATGATTTATCTTGCACTAAATGGCAGAGAATGTGACATGAAAATTAATTTTCTTTGAAAAAACATTTTCTATAGAAAATGGTTTTCTAGGAAAATCATTTTCCTTCTAACAAACACTACCCAAAACCAAACACTGCCTATATAAAAGAAGAAAGTTCATCAATGGAAAGTTATACGATATGGACAATGATAATATCCTAACAAGAATAAATCTAAAATAGCAAAACAATTCTTTATTCCAACAAAGTTAATTGTAAACATACTTTCTAGCGGTTCTATACTAGCAACATTTCTCTAGACACAAATGGCGTCCTTCGAATTCAATTTGCCTTTTCCAAACATCAGTGAGTTATGGTACAACTTCATATAACACGTATTTATGTGATATAATCAATCTAATTAAGATAATATCTTAAAACAAAGTGAATAGCATGCCAGTGTAATCAACTAGTGACAACCGTAATTGAAGACAGTCATTTAAGTTGAAGAATTGCAAATAATGAACACCAAGTAGGCGAATCGCATTTGGCTTTGAGGATATGGATTTAAGTTTGGTAAGGTTTGAAATTGTGCATGAAATTATTTGTAATTATTGGAAAATTAATGCCACTTGACAGTTGAGCCCAACTTTTTAAATTTGAATGGCAGTAAAATTAAAACTTGGATTGAAGGGTGTTATGAACTAGATTGAATAATTTGGGCCTATAATACTAAAGATCAATTGAAGCTTGCCCAATTTATAACATCATATACCCAAAAAATAACTATTTGTGAAAAGTCGAGGGAAGCTATGATTGCCTTGCACCCACTTGATGCCATTAGACGTGGCAAAACTGATCCGAGACTCAAAACCCGAATCGAACGACCCGGATCCATACCCGAACCGACATTCGAAATGGGATGAACCGATTTGGACCCGAACACCCGAAGTAAACCGATCTATATCTGAACGAAATCCGAATTGTAGCGTGACCTGAAATGACCCACATCCGAAATAACCTGACCCAATTTAAACCCGATCCGTAGTGACCGACCCGAAGTGAACCAAAAAAGGACAATCCGAACCCGAACCGAACCGTACCTGATTTAAAACCGATCCGATTCTTACCCGATTTAATTTTACCCGAATAAGTAGTAACTTTTGGGGGGGGTTAGTCTTTCCTCTCTTGGGGGAAATTTTGAATTTTTCAAACTCAATTAGTTGAGTTTAGGTGGGGAAAGAAAATAACTTAAGAGGGAATTTTTACAAATGAAATCAATTTAAAAGTTAAGAGGAAAAAATAAAATAGTTGATAGTTTTGAGTTTTTAATTTGATAGATATGTAGTAAAAATATAATAGAAAAAAATATTTGGTCACAATAGGAATTAAGAAAAGATAAGTATAATTAACAATTTATTAAACTTCTAGAATGTAGTAATCCTATTTTACTATTGGATTCACTTAATGACTTAATGCAATGCACACTATGATTATAAATTTATAATATCATTCTGTGACTACTATCAAAAATTCTGCACTACTAATCTACAATTTTAAATTATCTTCATAACACGTTTAATTCTACAAAATCACATTCAAGAATGTATTGTTGCATATGATCTCATAATAATGTGATTCATTTAAATTTCGGACAATAAATTCCAAGTCGCGAGTTTTGCTAACAAACTTTCATGATCACATAAATGTAATGCTAATTGCTAACTGGTCATATATTGTCGTTGCTTTTTAGTTTTGACTCATTGAGCAAATGCAGATCAAGTTGTTAATCTCACAAAGACAAATCTTTGAATTTTGATGTATAATCACTTAACAAGCTATTAAAGAACATTAATTCGATTACTCAAAATGTCGACTTGAGCCAACCTGTTTCTATTTACCAACTCCAAATATACAAATGTGAAGTTATAAACAAACACCAGGGTCTAAAAATTTCGTTATTTTCTTTCCTTTTTTTTCATTTTTCAAGGTATATTTTGGTATCGAGGCTCACAAACGAGACCATTGACAAATGATTTGCATTAGGTTGGTCCAGTTATTTTGTCATCGCATGAACTCAATTTAGATGATTAAAACTTGGCTTAACAACACATAATACTTTAGATAATTGCACGGCACATTTGAAATAGGGTTAGGAATGAGTTGTATACTTGTATTTGTAATTTACTAACTTTGTTAGTAAATTTAGAACTAACCCCATATAATTTTGATAATATATATATATATATATATATATCTATATATATATATATATATATATATATATATATATATATAAGTAATCAATTAATCATTAATGTATGAATTAAAAAAGAAATCTTGAATAAATGGGTTTGTCTAATTAAACAGTTTTTATCTTTTAAATACAATTTAAGAGTAAAGAACTAAAGATGGTTACATTAAAAATATACAATGATTCGAAATTAACCCAACTTGATTTATATCGGAATCGATTTACACCTGACCCGATATTGACCCAAATATTGAACTGAATCCCACTCGACCCAATTACACTTGACTCATACCCGATCCGAGACAGACTACTGTAGACAACTCAAAATAGACCCGACCCGAATTCCACCGAACAAAACCCGTACTGACCCAAACATGGTACCCGTAAGTGACTCGAACCCGAACTTCACCTGAACCGAACCGAACCCGATCTGAACATGGTTGACCTGAAAGTAACCCAAACCCGAACTTCACGCGAACCCAACCTGATCATAGTTGACTCGAAAGTGACCCGAACTGAGCTAAGGCCCCATCTGTACCCAACCCGAATGACTCATTTGCTAGGTCTAGATGCCATACCCTGAAATTTGAATAGGTCGGACTTTTACACGTAGGACTCCTATCAAAGTGGAAACCACGAAAATACCTGTTGGTTGCTCTTCATCCTACGTATACATGATTTACTACTGTAATGAGATGGACTACGGGCATATTAATTTTCAATTTAATTTATGTATAATTTTGAACAGGGAACAGGTCAGTACTGCAGTAATGAGTTTTTAACATTTTGGATCAGAGTTACTTTAATTGTTGCACCACATTTTGGATTTTTATAACACTGTGGTCGAAGGGGTTAGACAATGACATGAGTCGAATGCTACTTCCGAGGAGGTTGCAGATAAATCGGTGACGAATGTCTCTATCACTTCCGCTTACCCTTTTGTATTTTTCCTAGTATTCTTTATGTATGACCACATATTGTCACGTTTTAGGATTTATTAAAATTATAGTCCATAGTAGTCCTAAACTCTGTCTGCCATGTTTAACTAGCTGTGACTTAGACTATGTGTGAAAGAAATCTTTTAATTTTAATGATGAAAAAATTTATGAAAAATTTATGTTATAATATGCTCTCTTTATTTCTTTTTTAATCTCTCAAAAATTATAATATTATCTCTTTTGTTAAAAATTCTTCAATGAATTAACCCCGCGTCCCAACCAAAAAAAAAAAAAAAAGAATTGAGGGAAAAATGCTAGCTAGATCATAGAAAAATGCCTGCTTTTGGGACTTAATATAAGTAGTTATAGGGTATTTATTGTTGCACAATTCTTTTTTCTTGGGGGAGGGGGGGAACTGCAGTTAAATAAGGTTATTCAGAATTATACTGGTTAAAAGGTTATTATAAAAACTTGATAAGGATTGAAACAGTAGTTGACATTGAGCTTGATAGATGAGAGTGTCTGAACTTCAATCCCAAATGAAGTATTGAAGCATGAAAGCGAGACTTGTTCTATATTGATAAAATTGAAGGGATTGAATATGTATATAAGTTTGTAAGTTGATCCATCCATTGTCAATTAATTTTGAATTGGAATCTCATTTGACTTTTTATATAGGACTTGTTTGTTTAAAGCCCTATTTATATAAAAATTTAATACAGTATTAGAGCATATTGCTCAATCTTGATTTGCCATCGTCCTCGTTTGTTTAAAAAGTGTGTACTTGTTGGTCCTTACTAGTAGCCCACATATGTGTGGGGCGCATTGCAGAGTGAAATTGTGGCTTGTCCCACATTAATTGATAAAGTTTTGAAAGGTTTAAGTATATATATAAGCTTGTGAGTTATTCCACCTAGGGGTGTTCATCGGTCCAGAACCGGACCGGACTGGCTGGACCGAAGACCGAAAACTTGCCAAACCTTGGACCGAGGACCGGACCGGTCTGGAGTCGGTCCTGGACCGGACCGGACCGGACCGACTCCAGACCGGTCCTCAGGCAACAAAATCGTAATCGCAGATTCGATTTTCATTCTGAAGCTAAGACCCTTAATCTTATTTCGCAAATTGAAACATAAATTCAAGCCCTTATATTTCAGCTACTCCAAACTTCAATTACCCATATGAAAATGGCATCTGAAGATCCAGGGGAAATCAAAATTAAATTTTGATCTCTACCCACAACATTACAGTTAAAGAAAAATCAAAGATTGATCACAAAATGAGATTTTGTTGGGGCGTTACCTTGTGACCTTGTCTTGAATCTTAGCTTTGACATTGTCAATGGTGTCGCTAGATTCAACCTCAAGGTCAAGAACCCTATCCAACAAACACACGAACGAATGAAAGGGAAAGAGGAGAGAAAGTCATTAACCAAATCAAATTCACAAATGAAGGAAGAACGAAGATAGATCCAGGGATACGCTACTAGAAGCCACTAACCAAATCAAATTCACAAAACCCTAGAACAAACTCACAAAATCGGAAAACCCTAGAAAAGCATAAGTGAAGGAGAGTGAGAATACTGTGCGAGACCGGAGTTGCTGAGACTTTGGGGCTTGGGCGTTTGACTGTTGCATGGGTGGTCGTCGGTCGAGACCGAAGTTGCTACAAGGAAGATTCGTTGAGCTGAAGACTAGCCGTGCGAGCCTAGAGAGAGAGTCGCTCTAGATCTGGACCGTGTGGCGATGAAGATGAAGGATTGAAGGCTGAAGGGAAGAAGGGGAACTGGTGGTGGCGACCGGCGATTGCGAAGAAGGGTAGTTGGTGGGGGTGGTGGTGATTTGCGAAGGGCCAGGACCTAGGAGAAGTGAAGATCGAAGAAGAACGAAGAATTGAAGAAGGGAGCAGAAGCAGAAAGGAGGCTCAACCTTTAATATTGAACCGGTCCACCGGTCCTTCGGTCTGGACCGGGACCGGACCGAAGACCGAAAATGAAAATTTGCAGGATCGAGGACTGGACCGAATGGTCTCGGTCCGGTCCGGTCCGGTCCGGTCCGAACCGGTTTTCGGGTCGGTCCGGTCCTGGACCGAATAATGAACAGCCCTAACTCCACCCATTGCTAGTTCGTTTTAGGTTGAAACCTCATTTAGGCACATATATATAACTCCTTTATTTGTGGTCCAATTTATACAAAAATTAACGAAGCTTCTGTAGCATGGAAGAGGGAGCAAATTTCAAACTTTAAGGTCACGTTTGGCAACAGTGTTTTGAGTAGTATTTAGTATTTTGACCAAATCAATACACTAATTATTCAATTTTTAGTGTTCGGTAACCTAGTATTTTGACTACCATTTCAAGTAATATTTAGCGTTTTAAATAGCGTTTCTAAAAAGCTAACGTTATTAGCTTTTGCTATTGAGAAGTAGCTTTCATATTTTTTGGCTAAAAAATATCATTTGGAGATTTTATATTTGGAAATTATCTATATTCTTTTATAACAATTTACATTATCAGCTAACCCAACACTTAAATTTACTAAATACATTTATTTTAACTGCTCATATGATAATAGCTATCCTCTAACATCTGAATTAGAAACCCTATCAACTACCTAAATAGCTACCTGCTACCTGAACCGCTATCCGCTACCTAAACAACTAATTTTACGGAATAGGATCTAAGTTAAATTCTTGATCAAAAAGAAAACAATTTTAAGCTAAATTGGTTTTACATCCTTGCTCCTTTGATTGCCAATTTATTCTTTAAAGTAAAATGATATATATCTTGCTATATAACACTCTTAAGGTGTCTTGTCTTTAATAAAAAATTATATTATCATATATTAAATTGAAAAAGGATAGTATAATTGAATAATGGAAGGATAACATTCACAATTGTGCAAAAATCACATTTTTAACCATAATTTTTCACAATCATAAAATTATATGAATCGTGTGTCTTCGCCGATACTGTTGATATGACTAGAGTGTCATTTATCCTCGTTGGCATAGCCGACGAATACTATAGGTTCACAATTGTTAACTAATCGTAACTATTGAAAATTTAAATATTTTAAACCATATAAATATACTAATTTAGGCTAGAGTAAGACAATTAATAAGTGTCTTATGACATGACATATATTTCATATGAGAGTGATTTAGAATATATACCAAATTAACAACAAAGACAAACCAAAGAAATATACCAAATTGTACAATTAAATAATTCATTTGATTTATTTTATTTGAGTAACCATATCGAAACCATTAAATGACAACATCGCTGTGGGCACATGAAATTAAAGTAATAGAAATTTTTCCCTAATGCTTTATTGTACAAAAAATTATGTTCCACTCATCTGGGTTTCTGCAAAGATTTGTTCTCCGCTATTGACTTTCTCCTGTCCGTTGTCAAGCTACTTTTTGCTTGTAAAATCAGCGATCATGCATATGAATTCAATTTGTCATGCCAGATAAAAAAATTATATGATTCGTTAAACAACACTTATGAAGAGCTTCCGTCTAAAAAGAAAAAAAAAAGCTCCGTTTGCAAATTATCACCATCATCTAGCATGCAAGTGCTTGCAATGCAAGTAAAAACAAGCTCATCAACATGTCAGTGACGGACAGGTTTAGGGTGAGACTGAGGTTTAGGATGAGGGTGATGAACTAGTGGAGACTTGTAAGTGGGCCTAGGTGTTGGGTATCTGGAGGAGACTTGTAAATCGAGCTAGGTGATGGGTGTACATAAACGGGCGGAGGTGGTGACTGGTAAACTAGAGTGGGTGGTGGGCTAGTATGTGTACACTGAAGGGGACTTGTACATTAGGCTTGGTGTGGGGTATTCATGGATGGAGGATGATGGGGACTTGTAAACTGGAGGACACTTGTAAATTGGACAGAGTGTATGATATACATGAATAGGCGGAGGTCTCTGACTTGCAAATAGGGTGTATATTGGAGGAGACTTGTACACTAGACTTGGCGTTGGATACTCATGGACAGGTGGTAGTGGAGATTTGTAAATAGGAGTTATGGGTGAGTTGTAGACTGGTGGAGACTTGTAAACTGGACTAGGTGTAGGATACACATGGACAAATGGTGGTGGAGAGTTGTAAACAAGTGATTCTGGGGTGGTGTATACTGGAGGAGACTTATACATTGGACTAGGTTTTGGGTACTCATGGACAGATGGTGGTAGAGATTTATAAATAGAAGTTACAGGTGGGCTGTAGACTGGTGGAGACTTGTAAATTGGACTAGGTGTAGGATAAACACGGATAGGTGGTGGTGGAGACTTGTAAACTGACATTTCTAGGGTAGTGTATACTGGAGGCGACTTGTACACTGGACTTAAATTAGTCATGAGAGAAACTTTACTTAAATTTACATAAGCTTGGCTTATTGATGTCAAAACAATTAATGTCTCAGTTAAGAATCTATATACACATATATTAAAACAAAACATTTTAAACTTAATATTTGACACATGGCAAGCTCTCACAGTTTCAGCGCTAATTCCTAGCATAAATTCAAGCATGTTAAAAGATAATAATAGATTTCTGATTTTCATTATTATTATCTTTGTCTTTCCAATACATACATATATATATATATATATATATATATATATATATATATATATATATATATATATATATATATATATACACACGTATATTAAAAGATTCTAGCTTTAATATTATTATAGTTGCCTTTTTGAAAAAAACTATACATAATAAAGATTGTAATAAAATATCAATTAGTTCATCTCACATAGTTCATCTCACATTATTGTTATCTTGATAGTAATAATACCAAAATAATAGGAAATAGAGACTAATGCTTTGATTTATTACCTTTTCTTTGAACATAAATATAGATATGGAATATTAATTGTTAGATACGATATGGCGATAGTTATGAATCCTATATATAGGATAATACTATATATACATGCAAATTAATACCAATGCAGACAAAATTATTTTTAATTTCGAGAGAAGAAACTCCAAATAGTCGTCATCCTATTCTTTTAGTAATGTTTGTCAAAATTCATATTCCATACGTTAGACTATTCTTCATTAGGTACATGCAGTCATGCACATATAATATTTATTTTTTAAAAAATAAATTCATGGTAGTTTGTATCTTTTGGTTAACTTAAAAATTCATGGAATATTTTAATTCAACAAACCTCTAGAATTTTACCGAGGTTTGTTGATTATTTATTTTAATTCATATATACAATTTTTGTAATAGCAAAAACTAAACATATTTTCCGTATAATTAAAAACTCATAATAATCATTACAATTAAAATTCATAGATTTTCCATATATTCAACGTGGGCAGAGATATATTAATTTTGCCTCTCGTTTAGGGCTAGCAAAAAACCCGTACTAATAGGTTGATTTATTATTTTCTAATCATATTGTACTCAATAAAAATTTAAAAATTATTATTTTAAATACACTAATAAAATAAACACCTCTACACTGACATATAATAGGACATTATTAGATAGAAAATATTGCCATGAAAATATAGAGCTTTTAAGGACAAAAATTTAAAAAAACTAATCACATCTAGTCAGCGTACTTTTGTCACTACAAATAAAATTTCGCTAGAAGAAACAATGCAATAGTAGCTAGTTGATGGCCACAATTGGACCATCCGCAGCCTCCATTGGCCTAATAATGCCTATGAGACCGCCCAAATATTTGCAAAATCTCCATGGCAAAACTATGCAAAAAGACAACCTATAACTTAGACATCTCCCAAAAAGGCTTACTCATCTTCCAGTAGGACCACCCAATAATAAAAACCAACAGAACACCCAACTGCTCACGAAACATGGTTTAGACATCCCCACTAGTAAGGAAACTACCAGAAACTAGCACTAGCACTGGAGAAGGCAGAAGTTAGCAACCATGTGTCTGATTGCACGATGAAGCCCGATTGTTTTAACGCTCGCCACATTATAACTCATTCTCTAAATTATCGCTTACTTGTCTCACAAAACCTTAAGCAGCACAACTTTGCCTGACCACTTCCAATGCTTCACGAGCCTCTTGTGAAAAAGAATTAAAATCGTTAGTAATCCAGTTGCATGTCTTTTTGTTTCACAACTGTTTCATTAGCTTTTTTCTTGGATTTGGTTAACTTTTCACTATTTCCTTTAGGTAAGGATAACAACAGGTCGGATTCGGATCGAATGTCTAGCCATTCAAATCCGATAATGAATAATTAGATTTGAAAATTTGATCCAAATCCAACCCTGTCGAATGGGATGTTAAACCCAATTTGGATCATATTAAATCCAAATATAATCGGATGATCTAATTATACATTTTCATTCAATATTAATACATTTTTTTTTCTTTCAAAGCTTGTTTTCACTCACCTATTCATTGATACAATATCAACAAGAACTTTGGATTCTCCTCAACAATTGACCCAACATTCAATGTAGGTCGAAGTATATGGTTGCCTGGCTAATTAAATACTATTAATAAGAATAGTAATTCCCTATTCTTATCAATGGAGTCTTCATCAAGGCTTCAAAAGTTTCACATAACATCACGGTTTGTTGTTCGTTTCAGTTCTATATTTGTGGTCCTGACAACCCCCTTATCAAGGTCAATTTCAAAATTCTCCTTAGTACAGGCACGAGGTGGGATCCCAATAATTTCCACCAACATTGTTCTTGCACTATGGAATTCAACCTCAGAACACAATCTCCCTTCTTGAAACTAACTCATGCTTAAATCTACTTAGTCTTCCAATATTACTTTAGCTTGAACTTCAAATTCAAAGATGCATGGAATTTATAATTTTCTGGATTTTCTTACCTTCAAGCACTTGGGCAAATCCACTTTAACGGTTGACTTGAGAATGATAGAGTCTTAGGACTGCCTTGCTTCATCCACCAAAGGATGATTTCAATCATTAAAAACCCTCTTCAACTAACTGTTGGCTTCGACCAATTTTTCTTTCTACTATTGGTGAAACTTTAGGTGATTTTACTAACATTTTTGAATTAATTAGTACATACATTATAATTAAACAAGTTACATTGTATAGGTATTGTTGAATATAATGGTAATGACTGGCTCCCATTTCATACCTTCTTCTTATCCCACATAGAAGGATTAGAAACATCTTGTGGGATTTTTATTACTCCCTTTTCCTTGGGGGTTGTTGAATTTTTAGGGGCTTGGTTTTGTTAGTCTTGTGGGACAAGGTTGACCACCATACACGAATGCACTCCGCCCACCCCAATCTGCTCTGATTTGTGGCCGACGTCCGTGGGCTTGTCTGCTAGTTTTTTGAAGAAATTTTTTTTTAATTTTTTGTGCGTTGGTGTAACAGTTGACGATCTCATGCTGATTCTCCATGTCTTCCTCAAGTAATAACTATTGGATGCAGTCAAGGGTTATCCCTAATCTTCAGCCATGATATCTATTTTTCAGCAGATTTTCCTCGCTTTACACAAATTAGTTTTCCCCTACAAATACTAGCCTTCTTTATGCTGCTAGACACACAAAAACACTCATCATTTCCTCTCTACTTCCCTCACTATTTTCTCTTCAATTGTTCTGTGCAGTTGCAGTCTTGTGTATTCCCAACTTCTAGATGTGAGTATACGTGTTCGGAGCCACGCGATGTGAACCTTCTGAGTGCTAAACTACTTCTATTTGCACCCTGGTCGAGTTGAAATCACTTCCAGTGCAGTAGTTCTTCACGACGAACTCTCTTTCTATCTCTCTTTTCTCTACCATTGATTTTCCTTTAGTTTTCCAAACAAGTTAAAAGTGATTTCATGTTATTTGCAAATCAATGGCTCTCACTATTAACAAATCCCTCCCAGATCTCACAAAACTCAAACCTCTGGGTGGAATCAACTACAGAAGTTAGTTCAAAAAACTTCTAATTTTCTTTGAACAATTAGACGTCGACAATGTGTTGTTCTCTGACCTCATTAAAAAGAACAATGCATCTGAAACCACTGTTGCTTCGGCTGATAATACTAAACTTGTTGATGAGGCAACCATGAAAAATTCAGAAAGACAATAAAATGGTTAGGGGACATATGCTAAACCATATGACTAATCCCCTCTTCAATATAAATCTACCAAGATTATATGGGAGAAATTAGAGGGCAAGTGCAGAGCTGATGATGCGGGAAAGAAGAAGTACATACTTGGTAAATGGTCGTGGTTCCAGATTACTGATTGCAAGCCAATAATGGAGTCGAATCATGGCTATGAGAACTTGTGTGCTGAAGTTTAGAACGAGAACATGAAGATGTGCAAGATACTGGAGGCTAATGTAATAGTCAAAAAATTTTCACCATCCTGGAATGATTACATGAATCAGCCGAAGCATAAAAAGAAAGATCTGACTTTGAAGGAACTGATCAGAAGGTGGATTCCCTTTTTTAAATTCCTCTAAAGCTAACTTAATTGAATCTATTGTGCCTATATACAGAGACAAGTTTAAAGGTAAGGGTTAGAAAAACCAAAAGTTAAGCCATTCTAGGCAGTAGAACAAGTCTAGCAACAAGATCCAAAAGCCAAATGAGTTGTGCTATGTCCGTGGCATGCCATGTTAAAAAAGTGTGGTAGTGCCCACGTCATAGAGGATAATCCCAGCCAAGCTTGAAGCCTATAAGACAACCGACATCCAGGGCATCCTTGCCGAGGACATTGACAATATATGTTGTAGTTGAAGAGGAAAACATGGTAGCCAACAGTGCTGAATGGATTTATGACACTAGAGCTTTAAGGAGCTTCTGCACCAACAATAAACTTATGTAGGACTTCAAAGATGTTGTAGATGGTGAATGCCTCTATATGGGAAATTTTATGACTGCTAGAATTATGGGTAAAGCGAAGATTCTTCCGAAATTTACTTCTGGCAAATCACTGTCTTTGAGTAATTTGTTGTATGTGTCTTCCCATCATAAAAGCTCAGTTTCTGGTATACTTTTGAACAAAGCCAAACTGAAAATTGTTGTTGGAGATGATGAAGTCGTATTTCTCGTAATGGGGCCTTTGTGGGGAAGGAATGCCTAAATGGAAGTTTATTTGTACTTAATCTTGCTTCTGAGACTATGAATGACTTTAGTTCTGCTTATATTGCTGAGTCTACTGATTTGTGGCATGTTAGCCTATGCCATGTTAACTTTGCTTGCACAAAACGACTCAAAAATATATGCACTTAGTTCCCGCTGTGAATGTTGACAATTTTTCCAACTGTCCTATGTTCGTAGAAGCAAAAATGCCAAAAAAACCTTTAAAGATGTCACTAGTAGAAAAACAGAACTCCTAGAACTAGTGTATTAAACCTAGAAGACTTCAAAAATACAGTCAGCAAAAGGGGAAAAAGATATGTCACTGTTGTCTTAAAATTACCGCAAATGCATGGCTTAGCTATAGCTAGAAACCGACAAGTGCAGGTCGTATCTACAGAGAACTTGTTTCTAATCACCAAATTCGACTTATAACACTCAATTCAGGCAAAAGTTCACTTTAGTCGATTATTGCTAACTAGCAGTACTATTCTGCTAAAAATTGAAGAATTATCTAATTTGATAATGACAAAGGTCCTGGATTGGGATTCTCCACACTATTACATTGTATGAATCATAAACTAGATCATATAAACTTGCCTATTAAAATAATCAAAGTGGAAAGGATTACAATTTAAAGCGTATCTAAGCCTTCTCCCAAATGTCAATATACTAACTGAATTAATCCTAGGTATCTATTTTCATGAAACTAAGATCATCAAGGTCACAAGATTAAGCAATCAATTATTCCCAATTGAAAACCTAACTGTTTTCATGTCAGGAAGAACAATCGCTCATAAAGTCATACTAGATAAAGGATTCAACTTTTATTGATCTCCTAAACCCTAATTAAGAACAGTGAATTAAACTTTCTCAAGCAATCCAACCATTATTTGGCGTACTAGGCAAGACTTCAATTCCCAATCATAGGCACGATTCATAAAAACATAAAGCATGATTCAATTTTGCATAATAGGGGCTACTTGTTGAACGGTAAATTTACCTATTTTACGTGCCTCTTTCACCCACTTTTAGCTCGTATAATAACTTAATCTTTGGGGTTTTACCTTGTTTTATTTATGTTTTTGTAGGAAACAACTCCAAATCAAACAAGCGTCGCGGAAAGGGACGAAGATGGGACAAAACGACGAAAAACAGCGAAAACCGACGAAAATCGGCAAAGTGGGGCAAAACCGGGGGAGACGGCCACCGTGCCAGCAATGTGGCACGGCCTGACCGTGCCACCTGGCACGGTCGTGCCACCCCCCAGTTCGTCGGGCCTCGGTTTTTCTATTTGAGCTTCGTTCGGGCGTCTTCGCGAAGGAGTTCGTTGGGTCGTTGGGGGTCTTTGCTCTGGCGATTTTGTAGGATTAGTTTAGGTTAGATTTTAGTTAAGAAGGGAGATTAGTTTAGGATTGAAGATTGTAACATTGGATTCAACCTTTGGATTTCAAGTTCTTCATCAATTCAAGACTAAGTTTCCTTCTCTTTTATCTCTCTAGTTTTTTATGTTCTTGTTAATTATGTTTTGTTGATTTTGATTCTTGTATTGGTTTTGGTCGATTTATGTGTTTAAATTTCATTGTTAATTTATGTTGTTTAGTTGTTTAGATTTGTTTTATTTCATTCCGTTTTGTTCTTCAAGTTTATGTTCTTGTTGGTTAGTTTAGGTTTTCACGCGTTTTTCATGATTTGTTGGTAGATTGTGTTGGCTTGAATTGTGATTAGCCTCTTGATGGCTAATTGATCTTGTACTAGGCCTAACCATACCCAATCTATGCCTAGAACTTAGAGTTTTCCTTCACGCCCGCCAAGTGTTCGATGAAATGCCTGAGAGGGTTTTCATCCATATTTTTGGGCGATTGACTTATGCTGAGAGGTGAGGTCAATTTGCTAGTGTGGGAGAGGGAATGGCCGAGTTCGGGACACGAAAGTAGTATCCGAATCGAGCTAGGTCCGGGGTTGCTAGTTTTGTGGTCTAATTCGACTAACCCCACGAAAGTAGGTGGTTACACGAATTAGACTAGCTCATGACCTTTGAGAGAGGGCTTGGGTGGTCTTTGATGGTGCAACCGACCATCTCTTGTTCATAGCGTAGTTTGGGTGGGTTAGGACTCGTATTGATTAGTTGGTTCACTAATTGGTAAAATCACAATTCCAAGTCGCTTGTTTCTATATTTGTAGCGTAGTTTAGTTCCCCTCCTTCACCGTTGATCACGCCTAGATTGAGACGCTCTAGTAAACTCTGGTAGTTGAAAACACAATTCCCTGCGGACGACACCCCAAGTACTCAACGATACACCTTGCACTTGGGGTTTATAAATATTAAAACTCTGTTTTTCTTGCAACAAGTTTTTGGCGCCGTTGCCGGGGAATTGGCGTTTTTCAATATTGGGGTTTACTTTAGCATTCGAGGCTAGGCCTTTTGAAAAAAAAAAAATTTTAAAAAAAAAATAATTTGGATGGCCATTTTCCATTTCCCTCAATTTGAGCACGAACCTTTTTGGCAATATTTATCTCAGTTTAATGATTATCGTGCTCAATATGTGCATTTCATGTATGAGAAATGGGAATTATGCGATGCTGTGCTTGAGGGGTTAACGCATGAGACTCGAGCGATCCTTGAGTCTATGTGTTATGGTGGTCTGTATTCCTTAAATGTCGATGACATGTGGAATTTGTTTGAGTCTCTAGCTTAGCATCAATGGCAATCTAATGATGTTAGGGACCAATGTCATCACTATTCTGCTTACCCTCAAGTGTTATGCTCTTTTTGCCAATCTCTTGACCATGATGTGAATTCTTGTCCCCATCGTGATGTTTCCAATGAATGCTATGCTAGAATTGATGCCATGATAGGGGCAATGAATGAGCAAAACGAACGTTTTGCTAGTAGGATGAGGGAGTGGCGTTTATCGCATGAGACCAACTCTAGTCTACCTTACCCTAGACTTGAGGCTCGTCTCTATGATGATTGTGAGTCTTCCCTTCCTCTAGGGTCGAATGTTATTGATGATGTGCCTTTGAACGACCCAGGAGAAGTGTTTGACCTTCCCTTGACTCCATTGGCGTTCGACGCTCCACCCTTTTCTAGTACACCTATGGGCACTAGTGTTAATGCTCTGACCCTACATGCTTCTCCCTTCCCTTTAACTCAGTGCACGGGGTTAGAGATCGGCGAGACTTTTCATGGTGATGCTAGCTTTGTAGAGGATGTTTTACTTCCTTGGTCAGGAGAACCTACATTGGTTGAGTCATATCTTGAGGAGGCTCCTTCTGAGGAGTTGTGTGATGACAGTCCGGTGGTTGGTGCCGCACCTAGTATTGACCATACCCACCCAATTTGCACCAACCCACTTAACTTGACCCCCACTTCATCTCCTCTACTTTCCACCACGCACTCCCACTTGTATGCACTCCATGAGTCCCTAGGTGCCTTTAGAGGGTATGACCCCTCCCTTGACCCTTATAGTCTATACCTAGAGGACATGCCTGGAAAAATCATCTTTCCTATTGAATTCAATCATTCTACTGATTTTTCTAAGGCATTTGATAAATTTAGGAGAGCACTTACTATTATTTCTGCATTCCTGTTTAAGTGCTCTTACTTACACTCATCTGAGTTGCAGGCTCAGGTGTTTGATAAACTTCTGCGAGCGTTGACAGCATCTGAGTTGGCGATGCGCGTCCTGAACGCCGCCGAGGAGTGGCTGATGCTCCTCGCGCTTCCCCAACCTCGTCCTAGCAAGGTGTAGTTTGGGTACATTCAGTACCCGACCTGGTATACTCGTTCTCACTCTTCTCCCCCCTTCTTTTTATTTTTATTTTTCTTTTCTTTCTTTTTGTTCTTGTTTAGTGGTAAATATTAGGATTGTGTTTTTGTTGGTGATCATCTAGTGGTGAAATTTGGTTGTTGTTGAGCCGTTGTTAGCTATGATCACCAATTTTGTGTTTTTGTGGATTTTTATTGTGTTGTGATGGGTGGTGTTGTTGGATTGGTCTATATTTATTTTTGGTGGTGTTAGTTTGTATTTATGTGTGATCGTGTTGTTGTTTTGGGTGAGCTTGTGTTTTTGGGAGAGTGTGTTAGCTTGTGTATATTTTTGTCGTCTTTTGTTTTTCTTGTATTTGATTTTGTTTTCTTTATTTTTGTGTGTTGGTGATGACTCACGGCTCCCAATGAGGACATTGTGAGATTTAGGTGTGGGGGTGGGGTCATCTCCCATTTTTCTTCTTATTTTTGTGAAAATTTTTCATTTTTGTATAACTTTTTCATTTTTTCTCCTTTTTGTACAATTTTTTCTTTTCTTTTTGCATTTAGGGGAGTTTTGTACTATTTTGATCAGCCTTGATCCCTGATACCTTGACTGTTAGCTCGTATATAAGTATAATGTGTATGATAGATATTCATCCCCAATCTGTCGTTTTAGACCTCAGTTCTAACCCCGACAGTCCAGCGTAATTTTGCAATCCAGTCCTGAATTTATGTATTGTCATCATCCTGAATTCTTAGCCTTCCACGATCGACTCTCCCATTGTCTACTGCACAGTTCCCTTTATATGTGCTGGCACCCCCTTTCTTTTTCCAAAACAAAAGCAAAAAATAAACAAATTCAAGCGCTACTGGGTGTATCCCTTTGAGGCGTAACATGAGTTTGTATCGAAAAAAATAATAATGGAAAGAAAAGAAAGTGGGGAAGAAAAGAGTTGGAAATGACAAGTACCCCTTTGAGGCATGCGCTACTGGGTGTTACCCCTTGAGGCAATACTGCTACTGGGGAAACCTGCTTTCTATGCTAGCCAATCAAAAAGGTAGCTTGTGTCAATTGCGTGGGATTGAGTTTGGTTTTGGTAGGCTTAGCTTCAGGGTGATGATACACTTGCACACTAGGCACCGGGATGGATTCAATATTCTCATGCGTCGTGGGGTGAAAAGCTGATGTCTGGATGCCATTCTTTGGGATGATGTGTCCTGAAATGCATATAATGCCTGTGTACAGACTGATATTTGAGCTATTAGGTGGTTTTGGTTGATTCGATTGTGTACAGTTTATCCCCATGTATATATTGTGTTTTGCTACTTTTATTTTTCGACTTTTGTTTCTCTTTTCTTTGTTTTTCCTTTTTGAGATTTTGTGGGTATATCTTCTGCAAACCCTCACGAGACCTTACTCGTCCACTTGGGGTAACCAAGGGGTTTAAAGGGCTTGTTGCATACGCTAAATGCAACCGTGATTCCTACGAAAGTGAGTTAGTTGTTTACTCTAGTTTTCTTTTATTTTACTCGAGGACGAGCAAAAGATAGGTGTGGGGGTGTGTTGAATGGTAAATTTACCTATTTTACGTGCCTCTTTCACCCACTTTTAGCTCGTATAATAACTTAATCTTTGGGGTTTTACCTTGTTTTATTTATATTTTTGTAGGAAACAACTCCAAATCAAACAAGCGTCGCGGAAAGGGATGAAGATGGGGACAAAACAGCGAAAACCGACGAAAATCGGCAAAGTGGGGCAAAACCGGGGGAGACGGCCACCGTGCCAGCAATGTGGCACGGTGTGGCCGTGCCACGTGGCACGGCCGTGCCACCCCCCCAGTTCGTCGGGCCTCGGTTTTTCTATTTGAGCTTCGTTCGGGCGTCTTCGCGAAGGAGTTCGTTGGGTCGTTGGGGGTCTTTGCTCTGGCGATTTTGTAGGATTAGTTTAGGTTAGATTTTAGTTAAGAAGGGAGATTAGTTTAGGATTGAAGATTGTAACATTGGATTCAACCTTTGGATTTCAAGTTCTTCATCAATTCAAGACTAAGTTTCCTTCTCTTTTATCTCTCTAGTTTTTTATGTTCTTGTTAATTATGTTTTGTTGATTTTGATTCTTGTATTGGTTTTGGTCGATTTATGTGTTTAAATTTCATTGTTAATTTATGTTGTTTAGTTGTTTAGATTTGTTTTATTTCATTCCGTTTTGTTCTTCAAGTTTATGTTCTTGTTGGTTAGTTTAGGTTTTCACGCGTTTTTCATGATTTGTTGGTAGATTGTGTTGGCTTGAATTGTGATTAGCCTCTTGATGGCTAATTGATCTTGTACTAGGCCTAACCATACCCAATCTATGCCTAGAACTTAGAGTTTTCCTTCACGCCCGCCAAGTGTTCGATGAAATGCCTGAGAGGGTTTTCATCCATATTTTTGGGCGATTGACTTATGCTGAGAGGTGAGGTCAATTGCTAGTGTGGGAGAGGGAATGGCCGAGTTCGGGACACGAAAGTAGTATCCGAATCGAGCTAGGTCCGGGGTTGCTAGTTTTGTGGTCTAATTCGACTAACCCCACGAAAGTAGGTGGTTACACGAATTAGACTAGCTCATGACCCTTGAGAGAGGGCTTGGGTGGTCTTTGATGGTGCAACCGACCATCTCTTGTTCATAGCGTAGTTTGGGTGGGTTAGGACTCGTATTGATTAGTTGGTTCACTAATTGGTAAAATCACAATTCCAAGTCGCTTGTTTCTGTATTTGTAGCGTAGTTTAGTTCCCCTCCTTCACCGTTGATCACGCCTAGATTGAGACGCTCTAGTAAACTCTGGTAGTTGAAAACACAATTCCCTGCGGACGACACCCCAAGTACTCAACGATACACCTTGCACTTGGGGTTTATAAATATTAAAACTCTGTTTTTCTTGCAACACTACTCCCAATCCAAGACTAATAGTTTAGCCTCTAATCATACTAATAATCACAATCAAGAACAAGAATCTAAACAACATCACGAAAGATGCAAACTTTAATTGAGAATACAAAGAAAAAAAGGAAGGAAACATACTTCAATTGATTCCAAGAGCAGTAGCACAAATTCGCACTCAATTAAACTTCAATCTAATGTTTTAGAATTTGTGAAAGTAATTAGAGTTGAAAACCTAAAAATTGCCTCTTTCGAGAGCTCTAAGCTAAATTATAAGATATCCCCATGTAAGTGCGACGTTACAACTTATTCGCGCAATGCATTAATGTAGCACGGTGTCATCGTGCCACTTCGCTGGAATGATGTTCCTTGCATTCTGGCTTGGCACGATCAGTCTTCCTAGCAAGGGGTCCCCATGCCAGTCCTTTGGTTCTCTATAACCTTTTTATTCGCTTGAAATTCGCCTTCTTGTTCCTCCTTTCGTGTGACATTGGTGGGTTTTCATCTTTTCTTGAACCAAAGTTCCTGAAAACATGAAAACATCTTACATGAGCAAATTCAGGGTAAAGGAGGCTTATTCAACCCTTGTGCTTTGAAGTTTAACCCAAAAATCATTAAGAGGAGGAGTTAAAATTGAGTTCAAGAGAGGTAAAGATGGAGGTTTATGATAAACCTATTTTTGGACCTTATTTTGGCCCCGATTTTATCTCCCTTTCCCCTTGTTTTCATGTTCGATTTTGTTGAGAAAGGGCCAAATTGGCCTCCTTTAGTATAAATTTCGCTCATTCGACATCTTTTCGTATTTTTAGGAATTCTACTAAAGGAATAAAAGGATTGTTGATGATTAGTAGAAAGGAGTGCCAAAGAGGCGAGTTTAAAGTCATAAAAGTGGTCATCAGCATCGCACGAAAGCTCCAGAGGTTCAGCACGGGGACTCCACGCATACCGGCATGGCTGTGCCATGCCAAAGAACCAAGGAGTGGTGGCCAGCAGGGTGGCAAGGCCGTGCGCCCCCCCTTTTCACGCATCACAACTTAAACTCTTTTGAAGCGGCTTTCGGGAGATCTCATTGATTGTTTTCTGTACTAGAGGATATCTCTTAGAGGTAAACTTTTTAGGGTTTTCTTAGGAGAGTTAATTGTTCCTTTTGATTCAATTTACGATTATTGAAGATTAGTTCTACTTCGACCCAACAATCAATCCAAGTTTGTTCTCTGATTCTCTCTCCTTTTCGTTGATGTTTTACAATTTGGTTGAATCATGTTTAGTACATTGATGATTGAATTATTGGAATTTAGTATGATTTGTGGCTAATCTCTCAAGTTGGGTTGGGATTGAAGCCGATTATGTTTAGCTGAATCAAAATATAGTCCTAATCCCTTATTTTCTCATACTTGTATTCGCGAATTTCTACTATGCACACCTGGCATTCGATGAAATGCTCGAAAGAGCATTAGTCCATTTTTATTCAGGTTTAAGGGAGCATTAAAAGACGGAACCTTTACCTAGCGTGGCTTAGTACACAATTAGGATTTTAATATGAAAATAATTAAAGTTATAATTGAGATTCGAGATTGTCGATCATGTAATCCTATGACTTTACTTCCATGAAAATAGCTAACTACAATTCTAGGATTAGTCTTCGACCCATGAGAGAGGGACGAGATGGGCTTAACTGGTAATCTATCTACTCATGATGCATGCTTGGGATTGTTTGACAGGGTTAGTGATTGGTTTAGCTAACATAATCGTGCTATTGATTCCAACCTAAGTGTTTTAATACCCTGCTTTCTTATTCGATTCATAGTTGTTATCGTTCCCATAGTTTGGTCCTAAACTCACAACTTGATTTGTCTAGATTGAGTGTCTAAGTTAGTTTTAGTACTCGAAAGCAAGTTCCCTGTGGATACGACCTGTACTCTGTTAGGGATAAAACAGAGTTTTAATATTTATAAACCCCAAGTGCAAGGCGTATCATTGAGTACTTGGGGTGTCGTCTGTAGGGAATTGTGTTTCCAACTACCAGGGCTAGCTAAAGTGTCCCGAACTAGGCAAGATCGAAGGGGAGAGAGGGAAAACTAAACTACGCTACAAATATAAAAAAGGCGACTTGGAGTTGTGATTTGACCAATGAATGAATCAACTAACCAAGACGAGTCCTAACCTACCCAGACTATATCACAAACTAGAGATTATCGGTTGCACCATCAAAGGCCACCCAAGCCCTCTCTCAAGGGTCTGAGCTAATCTAGTTAGCCTAACCACCTATTTTCATGGGGTTAGCCCAATTAGACCACAAAACTAGCAACCCCAGACCTAGCTCGATTCGGATACTATTTTCATGTCCCGAACTCGGCTATTCCCTCTCCCACACTAGCTAATTGACCTCACCTCTCAGCATAAGTCAATCGCCCAAAAATATGGATGAAAGCTCTCTCAAGCATTTCATAAACACTTGGCGGGCATGAAGGAAAACTCTAAGTTCTAGGCATAGATTGGGTATGGTTAGGCCAAATACAAGATTTATTAGCCATCAAGAGGCTAATCACAATCCAAGCCAACACAATCTACCAATTAAACATCACAAACACATGAAAACCTAAACTAACAAACAAGAACATGAACATGAAGAACAAAACAAAGAGAATGAAATAAAATAAATCTAGACAACTAAATAACATAAATCAACAATGAAAACTAAACAAATAAACTAAACAAAGCAAATACAAGAATTAAAACTAACAAAACATAAACAAGAACAACATATAAACTAAAGAGATAAAAGGGGAGAAAACTTAGTCTTGAATTGATGAAGGAACTCGAAATCCAAAGGTTGAATCCAAAATTACAATCTTCAATCCTAAACTAATCCTCCTCTTGAGGTTTTATTTGCTAAACTAACCTAAAATCTAGCCTAAGAATCGCCTGAGAGACGCCCCAAGCGAACCCCGTGCGACCCCCTATAAAAACTTGCTGAAAAGGGCTTTTATCGCGAAATTGGGCCCGATGCACGGCCGTGCCACCACGCATGGCCACCACGCACGGCCGTGCACCTGGCTGTGCTAGCCGTGCATGGCTTCGGCCGCCGGTGCATGACCGTGCATCCCTGCAGGACGACCGTGCACTGCTGTTTTCTGCTGTTTTTCACCGGTTTGTCCCATCTTCGCTCCTTTTCGCGACGTTTGCTTGATTTGGCGTTATTTCCTACAAAACATAAATAAAACAAGGTAAAATCCTAAAGATTAAGTTATTATACGAGCTAAAAATGGGTGAAAGAGGCACGTAAAATAGGGCAATTTATCGCCTAACAAATACCCCCACACCTATCTTTTGCTCGTCCTCGAGCAAAACAAAAGAAAAACTAACTTAAGAACCTAACTCACTTTCGTAGGAATCACGGTTGCAGTTAGCGTATGTAACAAGCCCTTTAAACCCCTGGTTCCTCCAAGTGGACGAGTAAGGTCTCGTGAGGGTTTGCAGAAGATATACCCATAAAATCTCAAAAAAAAGGAAAAACAAAGAAAAGAGAAACAAAAATCGAAAAATAAAAATGACAAAACACAATATATACATTAAGATAAACTGTACATAATCGAATCAACCAAAACCCCTAGTAGCTCAAATATCATTCTATACACAAGCATCATATGCATTTCAGGACACATCATCCCAAAGAATGGCATCCAGACATCAGCTTTTCACCCCACGGCGCATGAGAACGTTGAATCCATCTTGGTGCCTGGTGTGCAAGTGTATCATCACCTTAAAACTTGGCCTACCAAAATCAAACTCAGTCCCATGTAACTGACACAAGCTACCTTTTTGAATGGCTATCATAGAAAGCAAGCTTCCCCAGTAGCAGTATTACCTCAAAGGATAACACCAAGTAGCGCATGCCTCAAAGGGGTACTTATCATTCCAAACTCTTTTCTTCCCCACTATTCTTCTTTTCTTTCCATTTTTTTTTTTTCGCTACAAACTCTTGCCACGCCTCAAAGGGATACACCCAGTAGAGCTTGAATTTGTTTGTTTTTGCTTTTGTTTTTGGAAAAGGAGGTGCAAGCACATACAAAGGGAACTATGTAATAGACAAGTGGGAGAGCCGATCACGGAGTATAAGGTAATGATAATATAATAGTCAGGATTAGATTACAAAGTTACAATGGACTGTTGGGGTTAGAACTGAGGCCTAAAATGACAGACTGGGGATAAATATCTATCATGCACATTATACTTATATACGAGCTAATAGTCAAGGTACTGGATATCAAGGCTGATCAAAATAGTACAAAACTCCCCTAAACCCCAAAAGAAAAGAAAAATTATACTAAAAAAAAAGAGAAAAAGGTGAAAAATCTACACAAAAATAAAAAATTTTCACAAATAAGAATAAAAGGGGAGATGACGACCTCACCCCCACACCTAAATCTCATAATGTCCTCATTGGGAGCTGAGAGTCATCAGCAACCACAAAAACATACAAAAATAAAAAAAACAAAATCAAACACAAGACACATAAAACACAATAAATGCACACAACAACACTAAACCTGCACAATATATACATAGGCTAGTACACTCTCTCAAAAATACTCACTAAAATAAAAAACAATACCACACATATATACAAAACTAACCACTAAAAACAAGGACATACCAAGCCATCAACACCACCAATCACAGCACACAAATATCCACAAAAACACAAAAATGGCAATCATAGCCATCATTGGCTCAACAACATCCCAAATGTCAACTCAAGATAATCACCAACAAAAACACAATCCTAGTATCCATAACTAAACAAAAAGAAAAAGAAAGAAAGTAAAAAGAAGGGAGAAGAGTTAGAATGAGTATACCAGGTCGGGTACTGATTGTACCCGAACTACGCCTCCCTAGGATGGTGCTGTGGAGGCCTGAGGAGCATCAGCCACTCCTCATCATCACTCATGACTCACGGCGTCAACTCGGAAGCCGCCGAAGCTCGTAAGAGCTTATCATGCATTGCTGCATGCATCTCAAAATGGTGTGAATAAGAGAACACTGGTAAGAATGGAGCAAACAAAGTTAGTGCCCTCTTAAACCCATCAAATGCCTTGGGAAAATCAGCAGAATAATCAAATGTAATAATCAACATGATTTTTCCAGACATGCCCTCTAGGTACAGACGATAAGGATTAAGGAAGGGGTCATACCCTCTAAAAGTACCTAGAGACTTACAACAATCAACCTCATTCCCCTCAAGTATCACATGAGGATCGATAAGTAACATATCACAACACTTAGGGGAATGGGAGGCTAGTGAACACGAAGAGGAAGCATGGAATGTATCAAGAGAGTTGGGGGATATATTATCAATAAAATCAGGACTAGTTGGTCTTGCAACCACAACATCCACACATGAAGTCCCTGTGGGAGTCTCATGAAAATCATGCACCTCAATAGAAACATTGCCGGACTCGGACTAAGTACCATCCTCATCAACACTAGCGCTACCACCGAGGGTCACACCTACCTCGAACTCCGTCGACTGAGCTAAAGAGGAAGGTGTATTAGGAAAGATCATGATAAACGCAGTGTTGTCCCAAAGGGTATTAGGAAAGGATGGAGCAACGGTGAGTAAAGTGGTCAAGGGAGGGTCGAGTACGTCCTCTAGTCTGGACTCTAGAGGAGGGAAAGATGCACCATCATCACACAAATTGACATCAAGTCTAGGAGTACTAGAACTAAGGTCAGTCTCAGGTGATAGGTCATACTCCCGCAGTTTATTAGCAAACTCAATTTGTTGCTTATTCATTGTCTCTATCATATTGCTGAGTCTAGCAAAGCCTTCATTAGAAATATACTAGGGACAAGAATTACTGGTGTGATCGGAACAATGGCAAGTTTCGCACACAGGAGGGGCATAATCAGGGATACAAGGGGGTGGGGTACAAGAATCAGAATAACTAGTTTCAAATTCATAAGTATCCCAAGCCAACCAATCAAAGAAAATCACATGCTTCATTAACATCTTTAGCACAGAAATCCCAGTACTCTAAAAGAGTATGGGTCTCACAATTCACACCCTCATAAACTGTATTCAAAAGTTCCCACTTCTCTATATAAAAATCGAAATGAGCAAGAAAAGCATGTAATCTATCATAGTATCTCCAAAACAGTTCATGCTCACATTGACGGAAGTGGGAAAGAGACATTCCCCCCCCCAAAATAAAAGCCTAGACTCGAATGCCCAAGTAAGCTCTAATATTGGAAAGCGCCAACTCCCCGGCAACGGCACCAAAAACTTGTTAGGGATAAAACAGAGTTTTAATATTTATAAACCCCAAGTGCAAGGTGTATCGATGAGTACTTGGGGTGTCGTCCACAGGGAATTGTGTTTCCAACTACCAGGGCTGGCTAAAGCGTCTCGAGCTAGGTAAGATCGAAGGGGAAAGAGGGAAAACTAAACTACGCTACAAACATAGAAAAGGCGACTTGGAGTTGTGATTTGACCAATGAATGAATCAACTAACCAAGACGAGTCCTAACCTACCTAGACTATATCACGAACTAGAGATTATCGGTTGCACCATCAAAGGCCACCCAAGCCCTCTCTCAAAGGTCATGAGCTAGTCTAGTTAGCCTAACCACCTATTTTCATTGGGTTAGCCCAATTAGACCACAAAACTAGCAGCCCTGGACCTAGCTCGATTCGGATATTATTTTCATGTCCCGAACTCGGCTATTCCCTCTCCTACACTAGCTAATTGACCTCACCTCTCAGCATAACTCAATCGCCCAAAAATATGGATAAAAGCCCTCTCAAGCATTTCATTGAACACTTGGCGGGCATGAAGGAAAACTCTAAGTTCTAGGCATAGATTGGGTATGGTTAGGCCAAATACAAGATTAATTAGCCATCAAGAGGCTAATCACAATCCAAGCCAACACAATCTACCAATTAAACATCACAAACACATGAAAACCTAAACTAACAAACAAGAACATGAACATGAAGAACAAAACAAAGAGAATGAAATAAAACAAATCTAGACAACTAAATAACATAAATCAACAATGAAAACTAAACAAATAAACTAAACAAAGCAAATACAAGAATTAAAACTAACAAAACATAAACAAGAACAACATATAAACTAAAGAGATAAAAGGGGAGAAAACTTAGTCTTGAATTGATGAAGGAAGTTGAAATCCAAAGGTTGAATCCAAAATTACAATCTTCAATCCTAAACTAATCCTCCTCTTGAGGTTTTATTTGCTAAACTAACCTAAAATCTAGCCTAAGAATCGCCTGAGAAACGCCCCAAGTGCGACCCCCTGCAAAAACTGGTTGAAAAGGGCTTTTATCGTGAAACTGGGCCCGACGCACGGCCGTGCCGCCACGCACGGCCACCACGTACGGCCGTGCGCCTGGCCGTGCTGGCCGTGCGTGGCTTCGGCCACCGGTGCACAGCCGTGCACTGCTGTTTTCTGCTGTTGTTTGCCGGTTTGTCCCATCTTTGCTCCTTTTCACGACGTTTGCTTGATTTGGCGTTATTTCCTACAAAATATAAATAAAACAAGGTAAAATCTTAAATATTAAGTTATTATACGAGCTAAAAAAGGGTGAAAGAGGCACGTAAAATAGGGCAATTTATCGCCTAACATACTCGCTACACCGTACGCTTGTGATAACACATTTTAAGACAACAAGTTTTTCGCGCCGTTGCTGGGGAATTTGTTTCTCTTGATATCGAAACCGTTTAAGGTATTTGAGACTAGACCTTTATTTTTCTTTTTGTAGTCTAATTTGTTCTTTCTTTTTGCTTGATTCTTTTTCGCTGGGTATAGTGCTGCTTTTATATGCACAGGAGGAGCCAAGGAAATCAAAACCTTGTCTTACTCAACCCCGAGATAGAAGCAACTGCACGCCTGCATCGTGGAGAAGCGAGAAGAAAGAAAAGGGCTGACGTAGAGATGGCTGGCCAAGATCAGAGGGTATTGTGTGACTACGCCCTGCCACAAGCATCGAGTTTCACATCATCTATTGTGAACCCGACGGTCGAAGCTAACAACTTCGAACTCAGCCCCGTGCTCATCACCTTTGTAGAGTGGGACCAGTTCGGCGGACACCCCTCGGATGTCCCCAACGTGCACCTTCGCAAATTCTTTACAAAGTGTGACACCTTCAAGCTCAATGGGTTGTCCACCGACGCGATTCGACTTAGGCTCTTCCCATTCTCACTGAGGGATAGGGCCAATGACTGGCTGTAGAATGAGAAGCCCAACTCGTTCACCACCTGGGAGGCGCTCTCGAAGGCCTTCCTCAGTAAATACTTCATACCTGGCAAGACTGCCAAGCTGACGATGGACATCACATCCTTCACCCAGCAGGATGGAGAGTCCCTATATGAGGCCTGGGAGAGGTTTAAAGACCTTCATCGATAATTCCCCCACCATGGAGTTCCTGACTGACTTCTAATTCAAACATTCTACAACGGGTTGGAGCAGTCAGTGAAAATCTCAGTTGAGCTACAGCGGGGGGCACTTTAATAGGGAAGTCTATTAATGCAGCAAAGGCCTTGTTGGAAAAGATGGCTTCCAACAACTACCACTAGCTGAGCGAGAGAGCCACCCCTAAGAGGGGCAGCTACAGCCATGAGGTGGACGGTGTAACGCTCTTGGCTAGCAGGGTGGACGCCCAGGCACAGCGACTTGATAAGGTGTCTGCCTCACTAGGTGCTTCTACGGGGCCATCCCTAGGGCCTATGTTTATTGCGAGACCTATGATGTATAGGGTCATACTACCATCGAGTGTTACAATGCTCCTTCTAGCATTGAACACGTCAATGCCTTTCACAACTTCAACCCTCCACCACAAAATAACCCCCACTGTACTAGCTATGGCCAGGGTTAGAAGAGTCAGCAAACCCCCTTTACTAAAACCCCAACCGTCACCCCCAGAGTTCTCCACAGCCACCTAGTTTTCACAACAGAGCTCTCTATAATCCACCCCCTCCACCTCCTGAACCCAAGTCCCACCTGGAGGGTCTCATGGAGCGCTTCATAGTGACTCAAACCGAGACTAATGAAAGTCTTGGTGAATCGATCAATTTACTGACCTCTAGGCTCGATGCCATAGCCGCCCATCAGAAGACAGTGGATGCATAGATCGCTTAGATAGCTCAATAGGTGAGCCACCTGTCTCAACCTTAGGGGCATATCCGAAGTCAGCCTGAGACTAAGCCCCATGGTCACACCAATGCCATCCTTGTGATGGGAGAGGTTTTAGAGGAGAGCCCGGTGATGGTTCTCCAGGAGGTAATTCCATTTCCTCATTCTCGCGGAACATAGGGAATGAAGAGAGAAGAGAACCCGAGCTCCATTGGGGAGACTAGCCATCCACTCCCAGCTCGCCCCTATAAGCCACCAATGCCTTTCCCTCAGAGGCTCGCATGGACCAAGCTATCTCAGCTTGAACCCAGATTCGCGTGATTTCTGGATACCCGAGTCGAATTTATATTAGTAACCCCTTCTTGAATGCTCTCAAGGAAGCACCTACCCATCTAAAAGTTTTGAGAGGGCTCCTATCCAAGGAGGGAAAACCTAAGGAAGTTTCGGTGGCCCCTATTAGCGGATCCTACGGTGCGCTCGTACAGAGGCGGTCGCCATCCAAGCTGCAGGATCCTGGTAGTTTCTCTATCCCGTGCTGCATTAGGGACATGTAGATTGAGAGAGCCCTCTGTTATCTGGGCACCAGCGTGAGCCTCATGCCTCTCTCTTTGTGCCAGAAGCTACATCTATTAGACCTCAAGCCCACTGGTATATATATTCAACTAGCAGGTTGCTCCACCAGGCAACCTGCAGCCATTCTGGAGGTTGTTTCAATCCAGATGGGCAAGTTTCTCATCCCGTGCGACTTCGTCATCCTTGACATAGATGAGGACCTCCTGGTCCGACTCATTTTAGGTCGCCCATTCCTTGCGACTGCTGGGACAGTGTTTGATGTGCTGACTGGGACCATGTTTTTCATAATGTGTAGGGAAAGGTTGATTTCTGTTTCCCTTGGCCCATACCTCTTCCTACCCCCGGTGCCTAGTTCGCCCCTACAGTCCCTCCTCTTTCCAGCCCTCCTCCGACTATGTCTGGAGTCGAGTTGAGTGATCGAGACGAGGACGACAGTCTTGCCCTCTAACCCTCCATTGACTAATCCTCATTTTAGAGGGCCTACGACTCCTCTTAAGAAATGCCGATGACTGGTTTCCGTCCTAGAGAGGTGTTAGATGTACCACCATTCCATATTTCCATCACCTCACCCCTCCCCGTCCTGCCGTCATCTCCCTCTTGAGGTAAGGGTAGAGCTTAGGACCTAAAATAAGTGCTTCTAGCGAGGCAACCCAAAGCATTTGTTTTCTCTAATAAAAATAAAAGTGTGTCACCCCACCCCTGTCCCTCCCGTTCATGACTAAAGACTTGTTCATGCCTTCATGGCTCAGATTGGAAGGTTGCTTCACTCATTTTCTGCTTTTGCTTCAAAATCGCACCAAGTTGTTTTCTTAAATACTCATTTTGTGCTTGAGTCTCTTGATTCCTTTGAGAATCCTCTTGAATCTTCTTTGATAGTAGTTCATTCTGCTTTATTAAAGCTTCAAACCTTTTTTCCAAGGTCATGCTTGTCGAATTCATACTCATAGAATGTGTTTGTACCACCATTTGATCCCTGAGTTTACCCCTTCCCTTGCTCTTTTTATACTTCCTTTCCATTGAGGACAATGAAAATCTCAAGCCTGGGAGGTGAGCTTGTCGCTTTTTGGGTGAAACTGTGGATCTTAGGACTGGGTCGATTGACACCACTTGCATTCGCATCATATAGATAGGACTTTATATAGTTTCACTAGGTTGTTTTTATATTTTTCGTTTATTAGAGCATGTAGTTTAGAGCATATAGGCTAGATTTTGCATCTCAGAAAGGAGAAATGATTGAGTGGAGATATGCATAAGCTTTTCAGGTACTGCTTCTTACCCTTTTCTTCATTTCCCCTTATATCCTTTGCCGCTTTCTTAGTTGGGTTTATTACTTTTGAATAAATGTGTGCGAAAACCCTCTTATGAAGAGAGTACAAGGGGTGATGATTGATTGATCATGTTGATCTGTGTGTTGAAGTGTGGCCTATTATTATGTGAATTTTTGTGAAATTATATTTTAATATTACCCTATGTTGTATGTCATATTGCCCTTGAGATTTACGTGATTTGGCTTGATTGACCTTGATAAGTGGGACATACCTTGGAGTAAGTTGTTTTATTCTAGCAGACGTACCTGTGAGACTTTGAACCTAATGAATATTCATTGCATATAATCTCATACTTCCTTTCATGTGTGACTCAGCTAGGATTGCAACTCTAGAACTTGATCTTATTCTTTTTGAAATTGCATTTAGCATGTGCATATGTTAATATGATTAAGGCAATTTTTGTTCCATTTACCCACATGAGCTAAGAAGCCACCCATTAATATGTACTATCCTCTTTGCTAGCCCATTGTGCCTTTCCCCTTGTCTTTGTTGTTGCACCCTACGCACTATCCACTTAGCGTATCGATATTTCCTATATCCTTGTCAAGGTCTAGTGGAGCAACACTTCCATGTTAACTTGGGTTTGCTTTAGAGGTTAGTTGTCCTTAGGTGCTTATTTAGTGGTTTGCTAAGGAGAAATTATACCTTGAGTTTGTGGATCCCATGCCATTCACATGTACCTTACTTTTGCTTCCCAAATAAAAGAAAATAAATAAAAGAAAAAAAACATTGAAAAAAAGAAGAAGAAAGAAATAGAGAAGTTGTGAATAAAGTGTATGGAGGTATCACAATGAGATTGTTAAATCCCTCCCTTGAGGTTTTTATGGGGTTTGTTATTCAATTTTCAATTGTGGTGTGAAGTTATTGTTCTGACATTAGTCGTGGATGTGTTTTTTGCTTCCTAGTCTTTGGACTATTAGCTCCACTTTTCTTAAATTTATTCCACTTCTCACCCTTTACCTTTGGCCCCATTACATCCTTTTCACAAGCCTTCATGATTGACATATTACATTTTGCATCAAATGGTGGAGAATCAAGAACTCTACCAAGCTTATGGCTGCTTGCATGATTGGATAGAGTATCGAGTGCACCCTTATTAAATATCCTAAACACATTGAGCGGAGTGTTCCACTTTATCCTAAAGTGAGGTTCTAGTAGTCCTCCTTACTCAGCACTCATCGAAGAAGGTCTTGTCTTATTATGTGCTTCGATACTAGGGCATTTGATGTATTGTATTTGGGTATGGGGCTTCATGGAAGCGAGTGTGCGTGTTTTATTTGAATTGTTTCACACCTATACTAGGCTACCATTAATACATAGTTTATCTTAGTTTGTTGATCATTCGTCTCTTGCCTAAGGAGCAGCATAGCTAGAGGTTTATCTCCCTCGTCGGTGTTTCATGACTAGTCTTGCTTGGGGACAAGCAAGAAGTAAGCATGAGGGAGTTGATAAACCTATTTTTAGACCTAATTTTAGCCCCGATTTTATCCTCCCTTCCCAATGTTTTCATGTTTGATCTTGTTGAAAAAGGGTCAAATCGGCCTCCTTTAGTATACATTTCGCTCATTTGACATCTTCTCGTATTTTCAGGAATTCTACAGAAGGAATAAAAGGATTGTTGATGATTAGTAGAAAGGAGTGCCAAAGAGGCGAGTTTAAAGTCACAAAAGTGGTCAATCGGCGTCGCATGGAAGTTTCAGAGGTTCGGCACGGGAACCCTACGCTTACCGAGACTACTGTGCCATGCCAAACAACTGAGGAGTGGCAGCCAGTAGGGTGGCACGGCCACCCCATGCCGGGTGGCATGACCGTGCCACCTAGGCCAGGGTGGCACGACCACGCCGCGCCGCCAGGCACGGCCGTGCTTCCCCCCTTTTCACGCGTCGTGACTTAAACTCTTTCGAAGCGGTTTTCGGGAGATCTCATTGATTGTTTTCTTTACTAGAGGATATCTCTTATAGGTGAGCTTTTTAGGGTTTTCTTAGGAAAGTTAATTGTTCTTTTTGATTCAATTTACGATTATTGAAGATTAGTTCTACTCCGACTCAACAATCAATCCAAGTTTATTCTCTGATTCTCTCTCCTTTTCGTTGTTGTTTTAGAGTTTGGTTAAATCATGTTTAGTACATTGATAATTAAATTATTAGACTTTAGTATGATTTGTGGCTAATCTCTCAACTTGGGTTGGGATTGAAGCTGATTATGTTTAGTTGAATCAAAATCTAGCCCCAATCCTTTATTTTCTCATACTTGTATTCGCGATTTCTACTATGCACAGCAGGTGTTCGATGAAATGCTTGAAAGAGCGTTCGTCCATTTTTATTCGGGTTTAGGGGAGCATTGAAAGACGGAACCTTTACCCAGTGTGGCTTAATAGACAATTAGGGTTTTAATATGCAAATAATAAGGTTGTAATTGAGATTAGAGATTTTAGATCTTGTTATCCTATGACTTTAGTTCCATGAAAATAGGTAACTACACTTCTAGCATTAGTCTTCACCCTTGACAGAGGGAGGAGATGGGCTTAACCGACAATCTATCTACTCATGATGCATACTTGGGATTGTTTGACGGAGTTAGTAATTGGTTTAACTAACATAATCGTGTTGTTTATTCCAACTTAAGTGTTTTAATACCCTGCTTTCTTATTCGATTCCTAGTTGTCATCAATCCCATTGTTTAGTCCTAAATTTGCAACTTGATTTATCGAGATTGAGTGTCTAAGTTAGTTTTGGTACTCAAAAGCAAGTTCCCTATAGACACGACCCGTACTCGCCAGTTTCTAGCCACAGCTACATCGTACGCTTGCAGTAACACATTTTAAGACAACAAGTTTTCGGCGTCATTGCCGGGGAGCTTATTTCTTTCGATATCGAAACCGATTAAGATATTTGAGACTAGACCTTTATTAGTCTTGTTTGTTCTTTCTTTTTGCTTGATTCTTTTTACGCTGGGTATAGTATTGCTTTTGTATGCACAGCAGGAGCCAAGGTAATCAAAACCTTGTCTCACTCAACCCTGAGATAGAAGCAACTCCACACCTGAGTTGCTGAGAAGCGAAAAGAAATAAAAGGACTGAAGTAGAGATGGCTGGGCAAGATCGGAGGGTATTGCATGACTACACCCTGCCATAAGCGTTGGGTATCACATCATTTATTGTGAACCCGACGGTTAAAACTAACAAGTTCGAACTCCCGCGCTATTCACCTTAGTGGAGCAGGACCAGTTCGGCGGACACCCCTCGGATAACCCCAATGTGCACCTTCACAAATTCCTTGCGAAGTGTAACACCATCAAGCTCAACGGGGTGTCCACTGACGGGATTTGACTGAGGCCTTCCCATTCTCATTGAGGGATAGGGCCAGTAACTATATGCAGAACGAGGAGCCCAGCTCGTTCACCACCTGGGAGGCTCTCTCAAAGGCGTTCTTCAACAAATACTTCCCACCTGGTAAGACTGCCAAGCTCAGGACGGACATCACATCCTTCACCCAGTAGGATGGAGAGTTCCTATACGAGGCCTGGGAAAGGTTTAAAGACCTCCAGCGGCAATCCCCCCACCACGGAGTTCCTGACTGGCTCCTAATCTAAATATTTTATAATGGGTTGGAGCGGTTAGTGAAAATCTCAGTAGATGCTGCAGCGGGGGGGCTTTGATGGGGAAGTCTATTGATGCAGCAAAGGCCTTGTTGGAAGAGATGACTTCCAACAACTACCACTGGTCGAGTAAGAGAGCCACCCCTAAGAGGGGCGGTGGCAGACATGATGTGGATGCTGTAACGCTCTTGGCCAGCAGGGTGGACGCCCCAGCACAGCGACTTGATAGGGTGGCTGCCTCACTAGGTACTTCTGCGGGGCCATCTATGGGGGCCTATGTTTATTGCGAGACCTTTGGTGTATACGTTCATACTACCATTGAGTGTTACAATGCTTCTTCTAGCATTGAGCACGTCAACGCCTTTCACAACTTCAACCCTCCACCATAAAATAACCCACACTTCACTAGCTATGGCAAGGGTTGGAAGAGTCACCCAAACCCCCTTTATAAAAACCCCAGCCCTTACCCCCAGAGTTCTCCACAGCTACCAGGTTTTCACGATAGAGCTCCCTATAATCCACCCCATCCGCCTCCTGAACCCAAGTCCCATCGGGAGGGTCTCATGGAGCACTTCATAGTGACTCTAACCAAGACTAATGAAAGTCTTGGTGACTTGATCAATTTACTAACTTCTAGGCTCGATGCCATGATCGCCCATCAAAAGACAATGGATGCCCAGATCGCTCAGATCGCTTAACGGGTAAGCCACCTATCTTGGCCTCAGGGGTATGTCCTAGGCGAGCCCAAGACTGACCCCCGAGGTCACGTCAATGCCATCTCCGCGATGGGAGATGGGTTAGAGGAGAGCCCGGTGATGGTTCTCCAGGAGGTAATTCCAATTCCTTATTCTGGAGGAACAAGGGGAACGAGCAGAGAAGAGAACCCGAGCTCTACTGGGAAGACTAGCCATCCACTCCCAACTCGTCGCTACCAACCACCAGTGCCTTTCCCTCACAGGCTCGCATGGACCAAGCTATCTTAGCTTGAACCCAGATTCGCGTGATTCCTGGATACTCTGTGCCAAATCTATGTTAGTAACCCCTTCTTGAACGCTCTCAAGGAAGTACCTACCCATCTAAAATTTTTGAGAGAGCTCTTGTCCAAGAACGGAGAACATGAGGAAGCTTCGGTGGCCCCCATTGGCAGATGCCATCCAAGCAAAAGGATCCTGATAGTTTCTCTATCTTGTGCTGCATTGGGGATATGCGTATTGAGAGAGCTCTCTGTGATCTGGGAGCTATCGTGAGCCTTATGCCTCTCTTTCTTTGCTAGATGTTACACCTTTTGGACCTCAAGCTCACCGACATATCTATTCAACTAGCAGATTGCTCCACCAGGCAACGTGCAGGCATTCTGGAGGATGTTCCGGTCCAGGTGAGCAAATTCCTCATCCCGTGTGACTTCGTCGTCCTTGACACGGATGAGGACCTCCCGGTCCCCCTCATCCTAGATCGCCTATTCCTTGCGACTGCTGGGCCGGTGTTTTATGTGCCGACTGGTACCATGTCTTTCACGATGTGTGGGGAAAGGGTCGATTTCTATTTCCCTTCGCCCACACCTCTTGCTACCCCTGGTGCCTAGTCCACCCCCACAGTCCCTCCTCTTTCCAGCCCTCCCCCGACTTTGTCCGGAGTCGAGCTGAGTGATTGGGACGGAGGGCCATATATAAGGATGACAGTCTTGCCCTCTACCCCTCCATTGACTACTCCTCATTCTAGAGGGCCTATTTCGAAGGACGACTCCTCTTGGGAAGCGCAGATGACTTATTTCTGTCCTGGGGAGGTGTTGGACCCACCACCGTCCCACATTTCCATCACCTCACCCCTCCTCGTCCTATCGTCATCTCCCTCCTGGGGTGAGGGTCGAGCTTAGGATCTAAAATAAGCACTTCTTGGGAGGCAACCCAAGGCATTTGTTTTCTCCAAAAAAAAAAAAAATGTGTTACCCCACCCCTTTCCCTCCCATTTCCACCATTCGATCCTTGAGTTTACCACTTCCCTTACTCTTTTTATGCATTCTTTTCATTGAGGACAATGAAAATCTCAAGCATGAGGGGGTAAGCTTGTCGCTCTTTGCGTGAAACTATGGATCTTAGGATTGGGTCAATCGACACCACTTGTATTCGCATCATATAGATAGGACTTTATATAGTTTCACTAGGTTGTTTCTACATTTTTCGTTTATTAGAGCATGTAATTTAGAGCATATAAGCTAGATTTTGCATCTCAGAAAGGAGAAATAATTGAGTGGGGATATTCATAAGCTTTTCAGGTACTATTTCTTACCCTTCTCTTCATTTCCTCTTATATCCTTTACCGCTTTCTCAGTTAGAATTATTTCTTTTGAATAAATGCGTACGAAAGCCCCTTTTATGAAGAGAATACAAGGGGTGATGATTGATTGATCAGGTTGATCCGTGTGTTGAATTGTGGCTTGCTATTATGTAAATTTTTGTGAAATTATATTTTAACATTGCTATCTGTAGTTCCCCTACTCTATGTTGTATGTCATATGCCCTTGAGATTTATGTGATTTTACTTAATTAACCTTGATAAGTGGGACATACCTTGGAGTAAGTTGTTTGACTCTGGTAGACTTACCTGTGAGACTTTGAGCATAATGACTATTCATTGCATATAGTCTCATACTTTCTTTCATGTGTGACTCATCCAGGATCACATCTCTAGAACTTGATCTAGTTCTCTTTGAAATAGCATTTAGCAAGTGCATATGTTAATATGATTGAGGCAATTTTTGTTCCATTTACCCACATGAGCAAAAAAGCCACTCATTAATATGTACTATCCTCCTTGCTAGCCCATTGTGCCTTTCCCCTTGTCTTCGTTGTTGCACACTACACACTACCCACTTGGCGTATTGATATTTCCTATATCCTTGTCAAGGTCCAGTGGAGTAACACTTCCATGTTGAGTTGGGTTTTCTTTGAAGGTTGGTTCGCCTTGGGTGCTTATTTAGTGGTTTGCTAAGAAGGAATTATGCCATGAGTTTGTGGATCCCATGCCATTCACATGTTCCTTGCTTCTACTTCTCAAAGAATAGAAAATAAATAAAAGAAAAAAAAACGTTGAAAAAAAAGAGAAGAAAGAAATAGAGAAGTTGTGAATAAAGTGTTTGGCATGGAAGTATGACAATGAAAATTTTAAATCCCTCCCTTGAGGTTTTTGTGGGGTTTCTTGCTCAATTTTCGATTGTGGTGTGAAGTTGTTGTTCCGACATTAGTCGTGGAAGTGTTTTTTGCTCTCTAATCTTTTGACTATTAGCTCCACCCTTCCCAAATTTATTCCACTTCTCACCCTTTACCTTTGGCCCCATTACGTCCTTTTGAAAAGCCCTCATGATTGGCTTATTGCATTTTTCATCAAGCAGTGGAGAATCGAGAACTTTACCAAGCTTATAGCTGCTTGCTTGATTGGATAGAATATCGAGTGCACCCTTATTACATATTCTAAATGCACTAAGGGAAGTATTCCACTTTGTCCTAAAGTGAGGTTCTACCAGTCCTGCTTACATACCACTCATCGAGGAAGGTCTTGTCTTGTTATGTGCTTCGATACTAGAGTATTTAATGTGTTGCATTTGGGTGTGGGGCTTCATGGAAGGGAGAGTGTGTGTTTAATTTGAATTGTTTCACACCTTGACTTAGCTACCTTTAATGCATAGTTTATCTTGGTTTGTTGATCAATCATCTCTTGCCTGAGGAGAGCGTAGCTAGAGGTTTATCTCCCTCATCGGTGTTTCATGAACTAGTCTTGCTTGGGGACAAGTAAGAATTAAGCATGGGGAAGTTGATAAACCTATTTTTGGACCTTATTTTGACCCCGATTTTATCCCCTTCCCCTTGTTTTCATGTTCGATCTTGTTTAGAAAGGGCCAAATCGGCCTTCTTTAGTATACATTTCACTCATTTGACATCTTTTTATATTTTCAGGAATTCTACTGAAGGAATAAAAGGATTGTTGATGTTTAGTAGAAAGGAGTGCCAAAGAGGTGAGTTTGAAGTCACAAAAGTGGTCACTCAGCATCGCACGGAAGTTCCAAAGGTTCGGCACGGGGACCCCACTCTTACCAGCATGGCCGTGCCATGCCGAAGAACTGAGGAGTGGCGGCTAATAGCGTGGCATGGTCGCCCCGTGCCAGGTGGCATGACCGTGCTACCTCGGCCAGGGTGGCATGGCCGTGCTTCCCCCCCTTTTCATGCGTTGCGACTTAAACTCTTCCGAAGCCGTTTTTGAGAGATCTTGTTGATTGTTTTCTTTACTAGAGGATATCTCTTAGAGGTGAACTTTTTAGGGTTTTCTTAGGGGACTTAATTGTTCTTTTTGATTCAATTTACGATTATTGAAGATTAGTTCTACTTTAACTCAACAATCAATCTAAGTTTGTTCTCTGATTCTCTCTCCTTTTCGTTGTTATTTTAAAGTTTGGTTGAATCATGTTTAGTACATTAATAATTGAATTTTTGGAATTTAGTATGATTTGTGGGTAATCTCCCAACTAGCGTTGGGATTGAAGCCGATTATGTTTAGTTGAATCAAAATCTAGCCCAAATCCCTTATTCTCTCATACTTGTATTCATGATTTCTACTATGCACATCGGGTGTTCGATGAAATGCTCGAAAGAGCGTTCATCCATTTTTATTTAGGTTTAGGGAAGCGTTAAAAGATGAAACCTTTACCTAGCGTGGTTTAGTAGACAATTAGGATTTTAATATGAAAATAATTAAGGTTCTAGTTGAGATTCGGGATTGTAGATCTTGTAATCCTGTGAATTTAGTTCCATGAAAATAGGTAACTATAGTTCCAGGGTTAGTCTTCGACCCTTGAGAGAGGGAAGTCTTCGACCCTTGAGAGAGGCAGGAGATGGGCTTAACTGGCAATCTATCTACTCATAATGTATGCTTGGGATTGTTTAATGGGGTTAGTAATTGGTTCAGCTAACATAATCGTGCTGTTGATTCCAACCCAAGTATTTTAATACCCTGCTTTCTTATTCGATTCCTAGTTGTCATCGTTCCCATAGTTTAGTCCTAAACTCATGACTTGATTTGTGTAGATTGGGTGTCTAAGTTAGTTTTGGTACTCGAAAGCAAGTTCCCTATGGACACGACCTGTACTCGACGGTTGCTAGCTACGGCTACAACGGGTACTTGCGGTAACACATTTTAAGACAACAAGTTTTTGGCGCCGTTACTGGGGAACTTGTTTCTTTCGATATCCAAATCGATCAAGATATTTGAGACTAGACCTTTATTTTTCTTTTTGTACGCTAGTTCGTTCTTTCTTTTTGCTTGATTCTTTTTATGCTGGGTATGGTGTTGCTTTTGTATGCACAGGAGGAGCCAAGAAATCAAAACCTTGTCTCACTCAACCCTGAGATAGAAGCAACTGCACGCCGGCGTCGTGGAGAAGCGAGAAGAAAGAAAAGGGCCGAAGTAGAGATGGCTGGGCAAGATCAGAGGGTATTGCGAGACTATACCCTGCCACAAGCGTCGGATATAACATCATCTATTGTGAACCTGACGGTCGAAGCTAACAACTTGGAACTCAGTCCCGCACTGATCACCTTCGTGGAGCAAGACCAGTTCGGCGGATACTTCTCGGATAATCCTAACGTGTACCTTTGCAAATTCCTTACAAGTTGAGACCATCAAGCTCAACGGGTTGTCCATCAATGCGATTCGACTGAGGCTCTTCCCATTCTCACTGAGGGATAGGGCCAGTGACTGGCTGCAGAACAAGGAGCTCAACTAGTTCACCATCTACGAGGCTCTCTCAAAGGCTTTCCTCAGCAAATACCTCCCGCCTGGCAAGACTGCCAAGTTGAGGATGGACATCATGTCCTTCACCCAGCAGGATGGAGAGTCCCTATGCGAGGCCTCGGAGAGGTTTAAAGACCTCCAGTGGCAATGCCTACACTAAGGGGTTCCTGACTAGATCCTAATCCAAACATTCTGCAATAGGTTGGAGCGGTTATTGAAAATCTTAGTGGATGTTGCAGCAGGGGGCGCTCTGATGGGGAAGGCTATTGACGCAGCAAAGGTCTTGTTGGAATAGATAGCTTCCAATAACTACCACTGGTCGAGCGAGAGAGCCACCCCTAAGAGGGGTGGTGGCAGACATGAGGTGGATGCTATAACGCTCTTGGCCAACAGGGTGGACGTGCTAGCACAGCGACTTGATAGGGTGGCTGCCTCACCAGGTACTTCTGCGGGGCCATCCATGGGGGCCTATGTTTATTGTGAGACCTGTGGTGTACAGGGTCATACTACCGTTAAGTGTTACAACACTCCTTCTAGCATTGAACACGTCAATGCCTTTCACAACTTCAATCCTCCACCACAAAATAACCCCCACTCCATTTGCTATGGCCAGGGTTGGAAGAGTCACCCAATCCCCCTTTACGAAAACTTCAACCCTCACCCCTAGAGTTCTCCACAGCCACCTGGTTTTCACAACAGAGCTCCCTATAATCCACCCCTTCACCTCCTGAACCCAAGTCCCACCTGGAGGGTCTCATGGAGCACTTCATAGCAACTCAAACCTAGACTAATGAAAGTCTTAGTGAATTAATCAATTTGCTGACCTCCAGGCTCGATGTCATGGCCACCCATCAGAAGACAATGGACACCCAGATCGCTCAACAGGTGTCTCGGCCTCAAGGGCATCTCCCAACTCAGCCTGAGACTGACCCCGAGGTCACGTCAATGCCATCTCCGCGATGGGAGAAGGGTTAGAGGAGAGCCCAGTGATGGTTCTCCAGGAGGTAGTTCCAGTTCTTAGTTTCGGAGGAGCAGGGGGAACGAAGAGAAAAGTGAACCTGACCTCTACTAGGGAGACTAGCAATCCACTCCCAGCTCGCCCCTTCCAGCCACCAGTGCCTTTCCCCTAGAGGCTGTCATGGACCGAGCTATCTTAGATTGAACCCAGATTCGCGCGATTCTTGGATAACCTACGCCGAATCTATGTTAGTAACCCCTTCTTGAATGCTCTTAATAGGCGATAAATTGTCCTATTTTACGTGCCTTTTTCACCCACTTTTAGCACGTATAATAACTTAACCTTTAGGATTTTTGCTTGTTTTATTTATATTTTGTAAGAAACAACTCCAAATCAAGCAAACGTCGCAAAAAGGGACGAAGACGAGACAAAACGAAGAAAAACAGCAAAAACCGACAAAAAGGGACGAACCGAGGGCCGAACCACCGTGCCAGAGGAATGGCACGGGCCGTGAAACATGGCACGATCGTGCCCTTGGGGCTTGTCGCCCGGTTTCGCGATTTTCTATTTAAGCCCTCTTCGGGCATTTTTGCAAAGGGTCGTTCGGGCTTTTCCTGGGGCGATTCTTAGAGTAGTTTAGGTTAGGTTTTAGCAAATAAAACCTCAAGAGGAGGATTAGTGTAGGATTGAAGATTGTAATCTTGGATTCAACCTTCGGATTTCAAGTTTCTTCATCAATTCAAGACTAAGTTTTCTCCCCTTTTATCTCTTTAGTTTATATGTTGTTCTTGTTTGTGTTTTGTTAGTTTTAATTCTTATATTTGTTTTGTTTAGTTTTCATTATTGATTCATGTTATTTAGTTGTTTAGATTCGTTTTATTTCATTCTCTTTGTTTTATTCTTCAAGTTTATGTTCTTGTTTGTTAGTTTAGGTTTGATGTATCTATGATGTTTTGTTGGTAGATTGTGTTGGCTTGGATTGTGATTAGCCTCTTGATCGCTAATTAATCTTGTATTTGGCCTAACCATACCCAATCTATGCCTAGAACTTAGAGTTTTCCTTCACGCCCGCTAAGTGTTTAAACTAACAAACAAGAACATAAACATGAAGAACAAAACAAAGAGAATGAAATAAAACAAATCTAAACAAATAAATAACATAAATCCACAATAAAAACTAAACATGTAAACTAAACAAAACAAATAAAAGAATTAAAACTAACAAAACACAAATAAGAACAAAATATAAACTAAAGAGATAAAAAGGGAGAAAACTTAGTCTTGAATTGACGAAGAAACTTGAAATTCAAAGGTTGAATCCAAGATTACAATCTTCAATCCTACACTAATCCTCCTCTTGAGGTTTTATTTGCTAAAACCTAACCTAAATTACTCTAAGAATCGCCCCAGGAGAAACCCGAACGACCCTTTGCAAAAACGCCCGAAGAGGGCTTAAATAGAAAATCGCGAAACCGGACAACAAGCCCCGGGGGCGCGACCGTGCCATGTTTCACGGCCGTGCCACATGGAACGGCCCCACTATGCCATTCCTCTGGCATGGTGGTTCGGCCCCCGGTTCGGCCCTTTTTGCTGGTTTTTGCTGTTTTTCTTCGTCTTGTCCCGTCTTCGTCCCTTTCTGTGACGTTTGCTTGATTTGGGGTTATTTCCTAGAAAGTATAAATAAAACAAGTAAAAATCCTAAAGGTTAAGTTATTGTACGAGTTAAAAGTGGATGAAAAAGGCACGTAAAATAGAACAATTTATCTCCTATCAGCTCTCAAGGAAGCACCTGCCCATCTAAAATTTTTGAGAGAGCTCCTGTTCAAGAAGAGAGAACATAAGGAAGCTTCGGTGGCCCCTATTGGAGGATCCTGTAGCGTGCTCTTACAGAGGCGGTCGCCATCCACTTGTATTCGCATCATATAGATAGGACTTCATATGGTTTCACTAGGTTGTTTTTATATTTTTTGTTTATTAGAGCATGTAGTTTAGAGCATATAGCCTAGATTTTGCATCTCGAAAAGGAAAAATGATCGAGTGGGGATATTCATAAGCTTTTCAGGTATTACTTCTTACCCTTCTTTTCATTTCCCCTTATATCCTTTATCGCTTTCTTAGTTAGATCTTTTGTTTTTGAATAAATGTGTGCGAAAACCCCTCTTATGAAGAGAATACAAGGGCCGATGATTGATTGATCAGGTTGATCTGTGTGTTGAAGTGTGGCCCGTTATTGTGTGAATTTTTATGAAATTATATTTTAACATTGCCATCCGTAGTTCCCCTACCGTATGTTGTATGTCATATTGCCCTTGAAATTTATGTGATTTGGCTTGATTGACCTTAATAAATGGGACATACCTTGGAGCAAATTGTTTAACTCTAGTAGACTTACCTGTGAGACTTTGAGCCTAATGACTATTCATTGCATATAGTCTCATACTTCCTTTCATGTGTGACTCATCCAGGACTGCATCTCTAGAACTTGGTCTTGTTTTCTTTGAAATCGCATTTAGAATGTGTATATGTTAATATGATTGAGGCAATTTTTCTTCCATTTAGCCACATGAGCCAAAAGCCACCTATTAATATATACCATCTTCTTTGCTAGCCCATTATACCTTTCCCGTTGTCTTCATTGTGGCACCCTGTGCACTACCCACTTGGCTTATTGATATTTCTTATATCCTTGTCAAGGTCTAGTGGAGCAACACTTCCATGGGTTTGCTTTGGAGGTTGGTTCACCTTGGGTGCTTATTTAGTGGTTTGCTAAGGAGGAATTGTGGATCCCATGCCATTCACATGTACCTTGCTTCTCCTTCTCAAAGAAAAGAAAATAAATAAAAGAAAAAAAAACATTGAAAAAAAAGAAAATAAAGAAATAGAGAAGTTGTGAATAAAGTGTTTGGCATGGGAGTATGACAATGAGATTGTTAAATCCCTCCCTTGAGGTTTTTGTGGGGTTTGTTACTCAATTTTCAATTGTGGTGTGAAGTTGTTGTTCCGACATTAGTCGGAAAGTGTTTTTTACTCCCTAGTCTTCTGACTATTAGCTCCACTCTTCCTAAATTTATTCCACTTCTCATCCTTTACCTTTGGCCCCATTACATCCTTTTTACAAGCCCTTACAATTGACATATTCCATTTTGCATCAAGCGGTGGAGAATCGAGAACTTTACAAGCTTATGGCAGCTTGCTTGATTGGATAGGGTATTGAGTGCACCCTAATTACATATTCTAAACACATTGAGGGGAGTGTTCCACTTTGTCCTAAAGTGAGGTTCTACCAGTCCTGCTTACTCACCGCTCATCGAGCAAGGTCTTGTCTTATTATGTGCTTCGATACTAGGGCATTTGATGTATTGCATTTGGGTATGGGGCTTCATGGAAGGAAGTGTGCGTGTTTTATTTGAATTATTTCACACCTTGACTTAGCTACCTTTAATACATAGTTTATCTTGGTTTATTGTTCATTCATCTCTTGCCTGAGGAGGAGCACAGCTAGAGGTTTATCTCCCTCGTCAGTGTTTCATGAACTAGTTTTACTTGGGGACAAGTAAGAAGTAAGCATGGGGGAGTTGACAAACCTATTTTTGGACCTTATTTTGGCCCCGATTTTACCCCCTTTCCCCTTGTTTTCATGTTCGATCTTGTTGAGAAAGGGCCAAATCGGCCTCCTTTAGTATACATTTCGCTCATTCGACATCTTTTCGTATTTTCAGGAATTCTACTAAAGTAATAAAAGGATTGTTGATGATTAGTAGAAATGAGTGCCAAAGAGGCGTGTTTAAAGTCACAAAAGTGGTCACCCGGCGTCGCACGGAAGTTTAAGAGGTTCGGCACGGGGACCTCATGCTTATCGGAACGGCCGTGCTGTGCCGAGGAACTGACGAGTGGTGACCAACAGGGTGGCATGGCCACCCCGTGCCGGATGGCAGGACCGTGCCACCTCGGCCAGGGTGGCACGGCCACCCTGTGCCGCCAGGTACGACCATGCTTTCCTCCTGTTCATGCGTCGTAACTTAAACTCTTTCGAAGCGGTTTTCGAGAGATGTCATTGATTGTTTTCTTTACCAGAGGATATCTCTTAGAGGTGAAGTTTTTAGGGTTTTCTTAGGAGAGTTAATTGTTCCTTTTAATTCAATTTACGATTATTAAAGATTAGTTCTACTTCGACTTAACAATCAATCCAAGTTTGTTCTCTGATTCTCTCTCCTTTTCGTTGTTGTTTTAAAGTTTGGTTGAATCATTTTTAGTACATTGATAATTGAATTATTGGAATTTAGTATGATTTGTAGCTAATCTCTCAACTTGGGTTGGGATTAAAGCCGATTATATTTAGTTGAATCAAAATCTAGCCCCAATCCCTTATTTTCTCATACTTGTATTCGCGATTTCTACTATGCATATCAGGTGTTCGATGAAATGCTTGAACGACCGTTCGTCCATTTTTATTTGGTTTTAGGGGAGTATTGAAAGACGGAACCTTTACCTAGCGTGGCTTAGTAGACAATTAGGATTTTAATATGAAAATAATTAAGGTTCTAATTGAGATTTGAGATTGTAGATCTTGCAATCCTGCGACTTTAGTTCCATGAAAATAGGTAACTACAGTTCTAGGATTAGTTTTCGACCCTTGAGACAGGGAGGAGACGGGCATAACTGGCAATATATCTACTCATGATGCATGCTTGGGATTGTTTGATGGGGTTAGTAATTGGTTCAGCTAACATAATCGTGCTACTGATTCCAACCTGAGTGTTTTAATACCCTGCTTTCTTATTCGATTGCTAGTTGTTATCATTCCCATAGTTTAGTCCTAAACTCACAACTTGATTTGTCTAGATTGAGTGTCTAAGTTAGTTTTGGTACTCGAAAGTAAGTTCCCTATGGACACGACCCGTACTCGCCGGTTGCTAGCTAGAGCTACACCGTGCGCTTGCGGTAACACATTTTCAGACAACAGTTTATCAACTCCCTTATGTTAGCTCTTGCTTGTCCCCAGGCAAGGTTATCAACTAATATAATGGTGAGGAGAGATTTGCCTCGAAGTGCCATCCTCCTTAGGTAAGCGGTGACAACTAGGTCAATAACCATGGTAGCTCATAGCTTAGAAATGTAATAAGGGTGAAACTCTTTTTTCAAAAACACATGTACTAAAATGTAAATGACTCGGCTATGGTGTAAGAATAGACACCCCATTTTGAACATCTTAGAAGTGTCCTGCTTCCCCCTGAATCATTGGTGAGCTAGTTAGATTGGTAGATCCTCACTTTAGGAGTATAAATGGAAACTCTCATCTCATGTGTTTAGGGCGGAAATTAATCACTCAAACTCACCCTCAATGCATACATGGTACCATAAGCTAGGCAAAACTCTCAATTCTCCGTCAATTGAGGCAAATGCACAAGTGTCAATCATAAGAGCTTTTCAAAGGTTGTATCGGGGCTAGGGCTAAAGGTAAGGGAGGTTAAGATTTAGGTGGGTGGAGCTAATTATCTAAGTAGAGAGCAATCAAAATCATCTCCACCCTAAAATGCAATTGTTACCATTATCCAACAATTTAAGCACAAAGGAAGAGGGTTGAAACTTTTTCTCTTTTTGCTAAATGAAACTCCCTTGCTCAAACATCTTATTCACATGATTTCTTCTTCTATGTTTGCTCTTCTTGTTTTTTCTTTTCTTCTTTTCTTTTTCTTGAAAGCAATAAGGAGAATGGCAAAGGTACAAGGATTGTTTCAACTCTCAATCATGCAAGACTAACAACCAATCAAGGCTAACCACTGTGCACCAACAAGCAAATTCCCTATCAAAGATAACTCATGACATTGCTCCACTAACTTAGCATAGGGTAGGATTATTCGTTTTAGGCCATGGGTTAAATAGATATGGGTGAATCAAATGACAGGGAAAAAGCTCAAAGGGCATAGCAAATATACCATGATAAAGCAGGGTGGCTCTTTGGTTCATGTGGCTTAAAAACAAATGAATGCGTCAATCATGTTAACCATGCACATGCCAAACGTGATTTCGAGCAGAGTTAGGCCAACCTCTAGAGATGCACATGCAAGAGGGTTAAACACTCATGAGAGGATATTAAAGACCATGAAGGGTGAATAGTCATTAGGGGTCAAAGATCTCACTAAGTCTTCTACCAAAATCAAAATTTGGCTCAAAAAGTTGGCCAACAACCAAGGTTTAACTAATTCACATCATAGTAATTCTCAGGGACAACTATACAAGCATACATAGCTCAGCAATCAAAACATTTCCATAACCATTTTCCTAAAATGTTGGCCCCAATTGAGCCTCACTTGCCACAAACTACCATAATCATCCACCCAAATCATCACCCTTTGAATGTCATCATTAAAGGGGCTTTCAAAAAGGATGTGAACTTTTTTTCTGTTTTTTCGAAAACAATACATCTAACTAAAAGATCAATAAGCTGATAAATAAAGAGAATGGTGAAAGGATTACCTCGTGGTCTTGTACAACCCTACTCAACACGTCTCCAATTTAGATTAATGGTTAGGAAAAATATATATATATATATAAATAAAATATGCATCATCTACCTAAATACAATGTCCTATATGCCTACCTAATGCAAGAAATGAAATTACAACCTAAGAATGCCCCTAAGCTAGAATGAAACCGAAGCTTTTAAATTCAAGGAGATGTATATACATTGTAACCCATCAGAAATCATACCCAAACTCGCTAAATATGCATAATGCTCATGAGCCCAGCCCCATGCTTGAACTGTTCATTGTGCCCAATGAAAAGAATATACATAAGAAGTAAAGGGGAATAGGTACAATGTACAGTTATTTAGTCTCATCAGGCCCAGGAGGCAGCCAAAAATGTGGAGGAAATGGGTAAAAGTTGAATCAATGGCCTGGATCATACGACAGAAACGGCGATGAGCCCCCTTGATCGCCCAGGAACGTGCAAAAATGCTCCTCCAACTGCTAATTGACTCCGATTGTGTCCAAATCAACTCGCTCGTCCACCTTCGCTCCTCATATTCGTAGGTTGCCCTCATGGCCCGTTCCTCCTCACGTTGGATCCGCCGCCGCTCTCACTCCTCTTGGCGGTCAACAAAGCCCCAGAAGTAGCTAACTCCCTTCTCAATAGATTCCATGCGTCTAGAGAGATGATAGAGGTCATTACACATACCAGTATATCCTTCTCAAAGCCTTGAAACCTCCACGTGGAGGGCGAAGAAGGATTGGAGGAAGGCGGGCTCAAGCGACATGCACGCCGAAGAAGAAGAGGACCTGCCAGTATCATAAGTGAATGGTGGCGGTAGAGGAATGGGCTCCTCCTTAACATGAGTGCCCTGAGGCTCGGGTCCCTCTTAGCCTTCATCAACATCATCCTCATCATCATCATCATCATAGTCCCCCTCCTCATTATATATAGCTTCCTCACCAGCAGCTAACTGCTCCTCCTTAGGTAACATGGTCACCGTAATAATCACTCTGTCATAATTTCAATTTCTCTTATTGGTCATAGTGGTGCACTCAACATTAAGAAGCATGAAGATGACCCATTTGCGGTGAGGGTACTGAATGGTGTCACCCTAGGTATCAATGATATGCATGTGGTGGAGGGTGCCGACATCAAATGATCCCCAAGGAAATGGGGTTCGCAACAGGAGAGTCTGTCACCATGGCCTAAAGTAATAGCAATGGCAGTAATAGTACCCCTAATGCTCAGAACATTTTTGTGGGCAGTCTTCGCCACTTTCGCCAAGTGACGAATGAACGCCCCAATGTCTATGGGGGTGCCCAACAAGGCACACCAAATAATGAACAACTTCGCCTTCCAACAACCATTTTGGTTGTCGTTGCGACCAAAAATGATATTCATGATCAGACGTTGAAGGTAACAGAGGTTGATATTGTAAATATTAGTGGCCTTAGCCTATGGGAGGTCAAAGGCTCTAGGTCTCCTAAATTGGTCCATGTAAGCTTTCCGTTTGGAGCAAGTAATGCTCAAGCAAATGGGGTCCGGTCTCCACAAAGGGAGAACATCTCTATATGCCCTGTCCAGCCATCGGAAGTTTCAGCAACTCATCGAACATTCTCAAACTTATCCGATGGTCAACATTAAACATGTGGAATGTAATTTCTACCTCTTGACCCCTAGAGTTTCCATCCCAATTCACATTCAAAGAGCTCAAAAACTCTATCATGAGGCGGTCATAAGAAGTGCATTACATTCTGATGTATTCCATCAATCCCAATTTATGTATTAGATTCAACATATCATCAAGCATGCCTAAAGTCCTTAAAGAGTCCACATGAAAATACTTTTGCTCACTAGTCTTCCAAATGGCTAAAATCTCATACTGGGCCTTTTGTTCCTCACTAGCAAAGTGCAAACCCCTAGTAATAGCAGGCAAAATCAATGGATAAGCATCTTTTGTACCTTTAGTAGTGAAGGGTGCAGCTGAGGAGGAAGTGGCCTTATAGGACATCTTAGGCATGGAAGGAGCCTTAGAAACTTCTCCAACTCTTTTCTTGCCCATGAGGAGCACTTGAGAGCAGATTGGGCTATGAAGTGGTGACAGAAGCTGAAAATGGCAAGAAAAGGTGAGTTTTCTATCTCTACAACCTTCAATCTTAACAAGGAATGTTAGTGTTTTAGAGAAAGAAAGTGGTTAGTTTGAGTGGTGAAATTGGGTGAAAAGGAGGGAAATTTAAGAGGAAGGTGGAAGATTATGAGTGGAATTTGAGGATTTAGAAGAAAAATTGGGAGTATACGGTATGCTTTGAGTAGAGAGTGGGGTGAGAGAGAAGGGAGGGTTGTGTGCTTAGAGAAAGAAAGTGCAGAGGAAGAATGAAGAAGAAAGAGGAAGAAGAAGGAAATCGGGCTTCTACTCAAAATTAGAAGTGACACGATTGTGCCAGGGGGGCACGGGGCCCCGTGTAAATGTGCTATTTTCATTCCTAGGAGCTGGGAAGTGTCACAGTCGTGCCGCTAGATACGGTGCCACCGTGCTGCTTTGCTGTTAGGCATACTTTGTTTTCCTTGTCCTCCCTTTTTTTTTTTGAACTTTTAGGGGCATGGCATGGGCGTGCCATCAGGCATAGGGTGCCTATGCTAACTTGCTACCCTCTAGGCTGTGTCGCTGGAGTGGTGCTTCCTTCTTTTCTCATTTTTTCTCGTTTTGCTCTTTTCTTCTCTTTTTTTTCTCTCTATTTTTTTCTTTTTTTTCCAAAAGCTGTAACGCTTAAGTTGCCTCCCAAGAAGCGCTTATTTTAGGTGTCGAGCTTGACCGCGCAGGATCTCTAAGAAGAAGAGACGTCAAGGAGGGCACAAGTGATCTTCCCTTCAAGCGACTCACAGGCTACATAGTGCTTCAATAAAGACCCATTGACCTTGAACGAGCTGGTGGCCTCTGTGCCGATCTCAATAGCCCCATATGGATTTACTTTCAAGGGGCCCGACCATCTAGAACGAAGCTTGCTTAGGAAGAGCTTCAAATGGGAGTTTAAAAGGAGGACAAAGTCACCTTCCCAAAACTCATGATGATTAATGAACTTGTCGTGCCACCGTTTCGTTCTTTCCTTGTAAATTCTAGAACTTTCATAGGCATCCAAATAGATTTCCTCAAGTTTGTTCAGTTAGGCAATCTTCTCTCCTCCGCGGATTTCAAATCGGAGTTCAAATGCTTACCAATCAAGTAGGCCTTGTGCTCTATCTCCATCGGAAGGTGGCATGACTTACTATAAACTAACCAGAACGAAGTGGTCCTGAATGGAGTCTTGAATGCAGTCTGGTAAGCCCAAACAGCGTCATCCAGTTTGTCCGCACAATCTTTGCGAGATCACGCAACCGTCTTCTCTAAAATTGACTTGATTTCCCGGTTGGAGATCTCGACTTGACCACTTGTCTAAGGGTGGTATCCTAGTCCATACTTGTGATGCACTCTATATTTCTACAATAAAGTTTCGAGTTTCTTTTCAAAGAAATGCATCCCGTTATCACTGATAAGCACCCTCGGTACTCTAAAACAAGGAACAATGATCCTCTTAAATAGCTTAGCCACTACTCTTTAGTCATTAGTAGGGCTAGCTATGGCCTCCACCTAGTTGGAGACGTAATCAACCGTGACCAAGATGTACTTGTTGCCCCTCGAGGATGGGAAAGGACCTATGAAGTCGATGTCCCAAATGTCAAAGATCTTAACTTCATGGATGAAGTTAAGAGGCACCTCATTCTTCCCAGATAAATTTCCCATCCGTTGGCAATGATCAAAGGAGCAAACAAAACCGTGGACATCTTTGAATAGTGAGAGCCAAAAAACCCAGCTTGGAGGACCTTAGCAGTAGTTTTGGAGGTGCTAGCGTGCCCTCCACATTGAGAGTTCTGACAAAAAGAAATCACGCTTTGGATCTCCTTCTCGAGTAGACAACGCCGATATATGCCATCCTTGTATAGAAATGGTTCCTCCCAAAAGTATGTTTTGATATCATAGAGGAACTTCTTCTTTTGATGGGAGGAAAGATCATAGGGTAGGATCCTTGAGGCTAAAAAGTTCGCAAAGTCAGTGAACCAAGGGGCTTGCTCCGTGGAGCTAGCCATGAGATGCTCATTAGGGAACGCATCATCGATGAGGGCATTGTGGTAATCAATAATGAGCCTGGAGAGATGATCATCAACGACGTTCTATGCCCCCGCCTTATCCTTGATCTCCAAATCAAACTCTTAAAGGAATAATATCCACTGGATGAGGGGAGGCTTCGCATCTTTCTTCTCAATTAGGTGCTTGAGCACAGAATGGTCAGTGGACACAATGACCTTGGAGCATAAGAGATAAGGTTGGAACTTCTCCATTGTATACACGGCCGCAAGTAACTCCTCCTCAGTTGTTGTATAGTTTGGCTGAGCCTTATCCAGTGTTCTACTAGCATAATAGATCACTATTGGCTTCTTGTCCCTCCTCTATCCTAAGACAGCCCCCACCGCATGGTCACTAGCATCACACATGATCTTAAAGAGGAGATCCCAATTAGGTGGTTGTATGATGGGGGTAGAAATCAGTGCCTGTTTTATCCTGCAAAAAGCTTCATGGCACTCATCAGTAAAAATAAATGGGGCATCCGTGGCGAGAAGCTAGGTTAGAGGTTTAGCAATCTTAGAGAAGTCCTTGATAAAGCAACGATAGAATCCCGTATGACCAAGAAAATTCTGCACTCTTTTCGCCGAAGTAGTAGGGGGCAACCGCTTAATAACCTCAACCTTGGTGTTTTCCACTTCAATGCCCCTATCAGAGATAACATGACCCACTACCACCCCTTTCTAAACCATGAAGTGACATTTTTTCTAATTCAGTACAAGATTGACTTCCTTGTATCTACGGAGTACCTTGGTTAGATTTTCTAGACACAAGTCAAAGGTACCCCCATAGACAGAGAAGTCATCCATAAACACCTCCATGATGTTCTTAAGGAGATCAGAGAATATAGCAGTCATACACTGCTAGAAAGTGGCCGAAGCATTGCATAACTTGAAAGGCATCTTTCGATAAACAAAGGTACCATAGGGGCACTTGAAGGTCGTCTTCTCCTAGTCATCGGGATGGATATGATCTATAAGAAACTAAAATATCCATCCAAATAACAGAAGCAAGAATGCCTTGCCAGTCTTTCTAACATCTGATCAATGAAGGGGAGGGGAAAATGATCTTTCGCGGTGGCTTGATTCAATCTACGAAAATCAATGCACATTCGCCACCTGGTTACAATCCTATTCGAGATGAGCTTATTCTTAATGATGGTCATCCCACTCTTTTTGGGAACTACCCGAACTGGACTCACCCACTCACTATCTGAGATAAGGTAGATGATCTCAGTATCAAGTAGTTTAACAACCTCCTTTTTCACAACTTCTTGCATATTAGGATTTAAACGGCATTAAGGTCGTCGGGAGGGTCGACGACCTTCATCAAGAAAGATGCGATGCATGCATAATGAAGGACTAAGTCCCTTAATATCATGAATACTATAACTAATGGCACCCCTATGCTTTCGAAGCACATCCAACAATTTTTTCAATTGAGGACCATCCAACTTAGCACTAGTAATAACAGAGAATTGATGAGCGAAGTTAAGAAACTCATACATGAGGTGAAAATGTAGAGGCTTCAACTCTACCTTTGATAGGCACTTCTCCTGCTCTTTAGAGGTGGGTTCCTTTGCATTAAGAACCTCCTTGGGAGACTGCCTATGCGTATAGGCAGTGGACTCATTGAGGAGCCTAGCGTACTGCTCCTTCCCTCCCGAATAGGAGTCGGCCACATAGCAGCTAATTAGAGCAGCCTCTAGTGGATCCCCCACATAATGGCAAGTCTTGGCCTCCTTATTAAGTGCTCTCTATAGCACGTCGACGACTCTGGAGCACGAGTTATCGGGAGTCGGATAGACCATGGATTGTGGTAAGCTTAATTCCATCTTTTCATCCCCTACTTAAAGGGAGAACTTGCCATTCTTCACATCTATCATTGATCCTATCGTAGCTAAAAAGGGTCGCCTAAGGATGATTGGGATGCGAGAGTCTTCCTTCATCCCCATAACAACAAAATCACATGGGATGAAGAACATGTCCACTTGCAGTGGGACATCATCAAGAAACCTATAGGGTACTTGACAAATCTATCAGCTAGCTACAAAGAGATGGTACTGGATTTCAGGTCCCCCACTTACAGCTTCTTGCATATGGAATAGGGTATAAGGCTCACGCTATCCCCAAGATCACATAATGCCCTGTTGATAGTAACATCCCCAACTGAACAAGGGATGAAAATGCTTCTTGGATCTGAAAGTCTAGGAGGCAGCTTATTCTGGATGATAGCACTGCACTCTTCAGTAAGAGCCACTGTAGCATTCTCAAACAGTTTTCCTTTGTTGGGTAGCAAATCCTTCAAGAATTTAGCATACGAGGGCATATCAATGATAGCCTCTAAAAAGGGAATATTAATGTGAAACTTCTTCAGCATCTCGAGGAACGTCCCATACTTATGCTCATCCTTAACCTTCAGTAGTATTTAGAGATATGGAACGGGAGGCTTATGAGGCTTCAATAGAGGTGAGACGTGCTCAGCTCGAACTTTCTTGGTCCTTTTCATTATGGATCCTATTACTTAGACTCTCAACGGGGGCCTCCTTCTCAACATCTTCCTCATTGTCAACTTCCCTCCCCTCCTCCCTTATAGGCATATAAGGACTCTCTAATTCCCTGCCACTCCGCAATGTGATGGCATTCATCTGACTCTTGGGGTTGGTCTCAGGTTGACCTGGTAGATTCCCCTGGAGCCTAGATAAATGGCTCACATACTATGCAATCCGGGCGATTTGGTTCTCCATCATCTTCTGGTGAGTGGTCATAGTTTCAAATTTGGAAGTTAATTGACTGACTTACTTACCCAAGTCCCTTATTGGTCTTGGTTTGGGTTACTATAAAGCGCTCCATAAGGCTCATTGGACTTGGGTTAGGGAGGTTATTGTTGTGGAGATGAGGTATAAGGTTATCCACAATTTATCCCGCCCAAGGTTTTGAATTGGATTTGGTTCGACTTTTGCATACGGAATAGCTATCAAAGTGAAATCCACTAAAATATATGCTGATTGCTCATCATCCTATAGTACTTGATTTATTAATGCATCCTAAGATAGCATAGGGTCAACACAAATTTTAAATTTAATTTATTCACAATTTTGTGTCAATTGATAGGATAATAGAACCAATACTTTGTTAATAATTTTAAAAGTATTTACTAGTTATGTCAAATTTACATACAGTAATGATTGTTGTATACCTTTAATGTAGCATTGAGCTACTTACTGCTTAATTATATTAGACTAAAATATGACAATCTAATTAGATAGATCTTCGTGCAATTACTATATTGTCACATCGTATGATTTATTAGAATTATCGTGTTCCATTGTAATCCTAAAGGGCGTAAAATCTGTCCTCTTATTTCTAAGTAGATTAAAATTTTACACCATGTATGAAATCTTTTTCTTTTTTTTGTTTGTTATGATAGTGTTGGGTTGCGAAAAAATAATGCACAATACAAGATGGAAAACTATTTTTCAAATGAAAATAATTTTCCCTCCAATTGGGGAAAATGATTTCCTTTTTGAGAATATAGGCAGGTCATTTTCTTCCTTCAACTATTTGACGATATAGTTAGTCACAATTTAGGTGCAAAATTTGATTTCAATGGTTCAGATTGAAATTTGATTATCAGATTGTAAAAACTAAAATAAACTCAAATCTAGATTTTGAGCTCAAACGTTTTTCATTTGGTCAATAATTATCTTCACCACGGCAATCAAATCAACATTTTTACCACTAAAATAATTCAGTTGACTCGTACTAAAATAATTGCAATGCTTTGGATCGAAACTTGATCTTCAAATAGAAAAGATTAAACATGTTCAAATTTAGATTTTGAGCTACACCACGACAATTCAATCTATTTTTGCCATTTAAACAATTAAGTCAATATTTTTACCACTAGAATAATTTTAACAATTTGGATGGAAACTTGATCATTGAATAGGAAAGATTAAAATTTCCCTAAATCCATATGTTGATCACGAAATTCCTTCATTTGAAAGCATTTTTCTCCATCACGACAATTCAATTGACATTTTCGGCACTGAAACAATTCAGTTGAAGTTCTTCGTCACTAAAACAATCTCAACTGTTCAGATTGAAACTTGATTATCAGATAGGAAATATTAAAAGAAGTTCAAATATGAATTTTAAGTTGAACATTTCTCGAGTTCGTCAACATTCACTTCAAGAATGAGGCTTATTTTTTGACAGGAAAAGGTGAAAAGTTTGACCAAAAACAGACATCACATGGAAATTTTAATGGAAATTACATTCATCAAAAAGCCACTGGCCAAAATAGACATTTTGATCGACCCATCAAAACTACTGAAGGGAAAATTTTGACAGACTGATAATCCATCAAAATTCCTAATGACAGACTGTGTGGACGAACAGACCACCCATCCGTACTATTTTGACATAAACTTTTACGGACTGACAGCCCATCAGAGCATTTTTTTGACTGAAAATTTTGATGGATCAAATTGCTTGTCGGAGCTGTGAGAACAGTAGGTTGCAATTGGCGCCACATTTTTAGGGGGCTTTTTGGATGGAATCTATCACAATTTTGTTGAAAGAAGGAATTTTCTTCACAATTTTTGATGGTGTCTATCTGAAAATCTATCAAAAACAAACCTGAATAATTTTGAAGTTATAGAATTTCTGATTTATGCAATGTCAAAAAACGTCAACAAACAAATTTACTAAAATTAGTGATGTAATGTAATCGTAAAATTAATAAAATGCAGTAGCATTAGAATTATTTTAACAGTACATAAATAGTTTCAACATAAGTTCAAGAAACATAGCAAAATTGGTTCAAGTACTTAATAACATCATAAGACACACATAATGGACCAAGGACAAATATGATATAAATGTAACTACTCATGGGAATCATCACCCAAGTCGGTTGTGTCCACCTCATCACCATCATGTTCATCATCATCTTTTGAAGGAGTTGTATCTGGAGGTGCCATTGAGGACCCTGTTTACTGACTTTTGAAGAACCTCCACATCTTGTTCTTCTTGCTCTTAACCTTTTTCTTATCTCGCTGCCTCGTAGCTTTTTCTTGAGCCAGGTGATATTGAATTTTAGCTTCTTTCTCAACCCATCGATTCTTAAATTCTAGAATGAGCTTCGCCCTCACTTCCTCCTCAACCTGTTTATGAAACTCTTCTTGGCGAGCCTCCTTCACTACTTTACTAGCACTCTCATTTAATGTTTTTGCCATTTCATGTACAACATAGTTGTTGACAGACGAGGAATGAGTAGAAACTGATAGGTGAGACTGCTGCTTCATCACAACCCCCTCAGCAACAAAGCCATACACACAACGCTTGCTATTGAGATTTCCATGAACCCAAATGTCGCGCTTTGAAAGTGAAGGGTATTGGAACGGTCATCCGTGGACGTTTGGGAGGTTTTGTACTCGTGCCATCTCTTTGTGTGCTCCTCCTGCATATGCACACATAAACATTAGAAGTTTGAAACAGGAGATCTGTCAATCCGGTCCCATCTTTTAATTGAAAACTCATCTTGACATAATTTGAATTCGATCTTACCAATCTCAACTTTGATTTTTACACATCCAATTGCCCTACTTATCCTTCATTCTGTGCTGGTGGGTGTCCTTGTGCAACTCATCAATTGTTGGTTCCCTTTGAAGTGTGACTGATTGAACAGAATGCAAGCACAATGTGTTATAATTAATAATATATGAATAAGAAATATTACTTAAATATTGAAATTATTACCATGCATATGCGCCACTCAATTGTTGGGATCAGCCCACATGTATATGTGGAAGGATGGGCCTACACCCTCAGGATCATTGCAGCGCTTTTTCTTGTTCTCGAAGCTCAAATTCTGAAAATTTAGGCCTTCCCAGTACTTATGGAGGTGTGCTCGGTTGTCTGGGGATAAAAATCAGGCACCTTGCCCGACTTGCGTGCATAAGCGAACAAGTTATTCAATTATTTCGCTCCTCTAATTTCAAAATTCCTATACACCTGTCAATCATGCTGAGCCAGCCAATAGTAGTATTTCTGCAAAAAATAATCGAACATATAGTTTTGTGCACATTTAGGACGATGACTAGTACAATGCTTGTGTTATGTGTTACAAGAGATTTCTTGAATCAAAAAATTAAAAGCATACCTACTTATAAGATGAAATGAGTAATGTTTGATACTTAATCAGTTGACAACGTGAATAATTACAATGAAATATAGCTAAAGTGTTTAGAATAGCATCTAATATTAACATATGGAACAAGTTTAATAATGTATGACACATATGATTAAATTTTGGTGGAAATAAATAATAATAGGTTGCGAAAATCAGTTAAAACAGCACAAACCCTGAATTCAATAAACCAAAAGCCTTGCTGCCGAATAAGGACTTTCCCCCAAGTTGGCCAAGCTTCTGGGTACTTCCCCTTGATAATCTCACCAATACGTTTGGAGACTCCTTTGTGGGGCTTGAACCTGCACTAGAATAAGATATAAACATATCATAAGAAACAATGAAGTACTTGTAACATTGAATTGCTACTTTGAGCATTTGATATTTACTGAAAGAGAGTAAAGCATGTACGTATCTCCTTTTGGCTCGATGAGAATCTTATCCCTAGTAGCCATCTCTTGGTTAGTTGATGACACAATACACCCTCCAATTGGCTGTACAGATTGCTATGGAGCAGGTGTGGAGTAGGTTAGAAGGCCGTATATAACGCTGTGGAGGAGGTTATAGAGTAGACTGAAGCAATGATTGCCTTTGTTGCATGGATCCTAGTAGGCCTATGACCAAGTTTGGTTTGCATGGCATCATTGAGCCAAAAGTACTCCAAAATGTTAGGTTCACATTTCTCACCCCCAGGGTGTCACCAGCATGTGATGCTTGTAAACTTTCGTCTTGGTTTTGGGTTGGCACCTGATTGGGGTCAAAAAAGGGGAAGTCCAAACGTGGATCATACTAGGGGGTAGGCATGAAGGACATACTATTTGCCCCATGGGGTAGGACTTAGGGGTGTGCAAAAAACCTGAAACCGAAAACCAAACCCAAAAACTAAAAAACCCGAACATCAAAACCGATTAACCAAGCAAATTTTTCAAAAAACTCAATTCGGTTAACCGAACTGAAATTTTTTTCGATTTTCGATTCAGTTACGGTTCGGACTATTTTGAAATTCGGTTAGCTGGCGCTTAACCAAACTGAAAATAATTTTGTTTTTTAAAAAAATTATACATAAAAAATAAAAAATTTAGGTAAGAAAGTGCACTTTTTAATTATTTATAAATGGTTACCAAGTTTTAATTTGTATAAAAAGCATTTAAACATAAAAAACGAAAAATTTAGGTAAGAAAGTATAAGTTTTTTATGATTTGTAAACGGTTAACTGGTAATAGAACCGAAAAATCAGTTAATCGAACCGAAAACCCGGTTAATGAATATTTTCGGTTCGGTTACGGTTCGAGATTTTTTTGAACCGAAAACCGGTTAACCGATTTTGTGCACCTCTAGTGGGAGTTTGACAACAGCGCCATATGTGCGCTTCCCCTCCAGATCACCTAGTTTAGGGTTTAGGGTTCACGGTTTAGGGTTTCTAGGGTTTACAGTTTAGGGTTTTCGGTTAGGGTTAAGAGTTTAGGGTTTGGGGTTTAGGATTTAGGGCTAGGGTTTAGGGTAGGGTTTAAGGTTTTGGGTTTGTAGGGTTTACGGTTTGGGGTTCCTATGGTTTAGGGTTTGTAGGGTATAGGGTATAGGGTTTAGGGTTTATGATGCCTAGTGTTTGGGGTTTAGGTTTTGTAGTGTTTAAGGTGTAGGGTTTCTAGGGTTTAGGGTTTGGTTTATGTAGTTTGTGTACAAAGAAGTAAAAATATAGTACTTGTGCATTGAGTTCGATTGTGAATCAATTATATAAACTACAAGCATAATGTAAAATTATTAACACATGTCATTTCATTATACATTGCATTTGCTTACAAAGTCCAGTACCCAAAGGCTCATAACAAATCTAGATTACTTAGATTAATTTACTCACAAAACATGCCGACTTATTTTCCTTAAAAACATCACCAATTCTCAGCAAATAAACTCAACCACATATTAGAGTACAATTTCTAAAATTTTTACAGATTTAGTTCATGAACTTACTCCTCCAACTTCCTGCTCAGATTTGAATTTCTAAGGTTTATTTCTTCACCAACTTCAACGAAATGTGCATAGAATACAAACAATTACTACCAACATTTACTAAAATTTAGACAAAATTGCTCATTGATAAATTCATACAAAATAAACAATTAATCATTCATAAACTAATTAGCTTATAAGGCTAAACCAATTCTAACTTGATGAACTAGAGGGTAAGGGGCTGGAATTGACAAATTCAACGTTATGGAACGTACTGAACTGGCTGAAACCTTTGACGTTCACCGTGCAAACAATCAATGTCGAATTACGACCTAAACACCACAATCGGCTGTGCCCCCATGCCTCCAACTGTTGCCCTCGCCTCCCTCAGCTAGCGAAGCCAATACATGGTGCACCACACAATGTTGTCGACCCACAATGCGTCCTCACTGCCGACATTTATCTGCCTCCTCACCGCCGGTTTCGTCCCACCCCTTTAACTAAACCACTCACAAATTTGTATTAAAATTTAATGAGGATGATGAAATGCCCAGATTTGGAGGTTTCGAGTGAGTTTAAGGACGAAGGAGAGTAATTGCAGCCCCGCGAATGCAAGCAGACGCTGGCCTCAATTTATTGAAATTTTTGACGGGAGCTTCGAAGGGTTTCGTCAAAATCAGTGCAACTTGGCAGAATCTTTGCAGAGATTTTGATAGACCCGTCAAAATCACTTTGCACCCTGTCAAAATATTCCACCTTGTTTTGACGAAAACCGTCAAAATATGCACATTAATTTCATTTTTAATCGTGAACTCCGTCAAAATGCAATAACTTCTGCCAAAATTTACTTCGAGATCTATGTTCACCATATTCTCGTCAAAATCAAACTCTTTCCGGCAAAATTTCCATCAGACATTTTGACGGACCAAACATCCGTCAAAAATTTGTTTCAAAATTATCATTTATCTTGTAGCGCTTTATCTCTGCTACCATTCAGCCAGCATTTTTTGCCACTTAAACAATCAGTTAACATCTTCCCTTTTTTCCATTAAATATGATTTATCTTGTACCAAGCGGCAGAGAATATGGCATGAAAATCAATTTTCTTTGAAAAACATTCTCTATCGAACATGGTTTTTCAGGAAAATCATTTTCCTTCCAACCAAACACTACCTATATAAAAAAAGAAAGTTCATCAATGAAAAGTTATATGATATGCACAATGATAATTTTCTAACGAGAATAAATCTAAAATAGCAAAACAATTCTTTATTCCAACGAAGTTAATTGTAAACATACTTTCTATCGATTCTACACTGGCAACATTGCTCTAGACACAAAAGGCATTTTTGAATTCAATTTGCCTTTCCCAAACATCATTAAGTTGTAGTACAACTTCATATAACATGTATTTATGTGATATAATCAATCTAATTGAAGAAAATATCATAAAACAAAGTGAATAGCATGCAAATGTAATCAACTAGTGACAACCATAATTGAAGATAGTCAATTCAAGTTGAAGAATTGCAAATAATTAACACCAAGTTGGCAAATCGCATTTAGCTTTGAGGATATGGATTTAAGTTCTATAAGGTTTGAAATTATTGGGAAATCAATGCCACTTGACAATTGAGCCCAAGTTTTAAAATTTGAAGAGGAGTAAAATTAAAACTTGGATTGAAGAGGGTTATGAACTAGATTGAATAATTTAGGGGCCTATGATACTAAAATCTTTAACTTTACCCAACTTATAATATCATATACTCAAAAAATAACTATATGTGAAAAGTTAGAGGGAGGCTGTGACCGCCTTACTCTCACTTGATGCCTTGCCCTGGAAGTTAAATAGGTCAGACTTTTACACGCAGGACTCCTATCAAAGTGTAAACCATGAAAATACCTGTTGGTTGCTCTTTATCCCACATATACATGATGTACTACTATAATGAGATGGAGTACGGGCTATTAAATTGTAATTTAATTTATTTATAATTTTGAACAATTAGCAGGCCAATACTTTACTAATAAGTTTTTAACATTTTGTATAAGAGTTGGCTTAATATTTGCACCACATTTTGGATTTTTATAACACAATTTCAGCTGTTATCCAGCAAGTCAAATTCTGAAGGATTGAATCAGAATTTGTTCTATCTTTATCAAACTCCATTGGAGGTCAATCTTGCTTAAGCCAAAGGGAGAACCAGAGAGTGAAGCTGTGCATCTTTCTTATTTGAAGTATGATGACTGAAAAGGAATTAATACAATGCAATGAAACTCAACCGCTATTTGTACAAGTTGCATACAAAAATCTAATAACTAACTTCCTAACAACCTACTGACCCCAGCATAATAAACTAACAACTAATTAGTTTTGTGGACTGCCTGAGGGCTGCTCTGAGGGTCTCCAACACCCCCCCAAGCTTTGGATGTTAGGCAAGCATGCCAAGCTTGTATAATAATGTCTAATGCTGTTGGGAAGGTAAAACATTAGTGAGAACATCAGCCAATTGAGATTGTGTAAGCAAGTAGCTGAGCTGAAGTAAACCTTACATCACTTTATCTCTAGTAAAATGGCAATCAACTTTGATGTGTTCGGTCTTTCATGAAAAATGGGGTTACAAGCAATGTGTAAAACAGACTTATTATCACAATGTAACGTAATAGGTTTGAGATGAGTAACCCCTAGTTCTTGCAAAAGACTGACCAACCATGTGACTTCGGCTGCAGCTTGAGCCATGGCCCTATATTCAGCCTCTGTAGATGATCTTACCATAGTGCTCTGCTTCTTAGATTTCCAACTAATATGTGACTGCTCCAGAAGAACAATATAAGCAGCAACGAACCTTCTACTTACTGAACACGAGGCCAAATCTAAGTCAGAATAAGCAGTGAGCTTTAAAGAATTAACACCCCTAAGTAAGATACCTTGACCTAATGTTCCAGAAATGTATTTTAACAAATGATCTAATGCTGCCATGTGAGAAGAAGTGGGATGTTGCATGGATTGACTCAAGGTCTGAACAGCAAATGTAATGTCAGGCCTGATATTAGACAAGAAATTCAACTTTCTAATGCATGTTCTATAGATTTTAGGGTCTTCTAAAGGCACCCTACATCAGATGTGAGCTTGTAATTAATTGGAAGGGGAGTAGCAGTTGGTTTTGCATTTAAATGGCTAGAGTCCTTCAGCAATTCCTGAGTAAAATTTCTTTGAGTCAAACTCACCCTATCAGGTAGATGATAAACCTCGAAACTCAAGAAGTAGTTTAAATACTCGAGGTCTTTAATCCCAAATGTTGTATGCAAACCATGCTTAGAGTGATGTGATTTCTTCAGCGTTAGAACCAGTGTGGAGGATGTCATCAACATAGACTGCCACAATTGTTAAGTGTTGTTATGAGTTTTTGAGAAATAAACTGTAATCATTGTTTGACTGCATATACCCTTGACTTTTAAGAAAATCACCCAATTTTGAATGCCATTGTCTTGGGGCCTGCTTTAAGCCATAGAGGGACTTCTGTAATCTGCATACTTTATTAGATGGATTGGGGATACCTTTACACATTTTCATGTAAATCTCCTTATGTAGATTGCCATGTAAAAAGGCATTATTGATATCCAATTGATACAGAGACCATTTCCTTGCTACTGCCAGAGCAATGATTATTCTTATGGTGGTCATTTTGACCACAGGAGAAAAGGTCATAGTGTAATCTATACCCTCCTTCTGAGTATTACCACGAATGACTAGTCTTGCATTGTGCCTCTCTAAAGAGCCATCTGCCTTGAGTTTAATCTTGTACACCCATTTAGAGTTGATGACCATTTTACCTTGAGGCAAGTGAACCTCAGTCCAAGTATTGTTGGCCTTTAGGGCATCTATGTCAGTTTGTATTACTTTAACCCAATGAGGTGAACCAGCAGATTCCTTATTTGTAGTTGGCTCATGCAGGTGTTCAAGCTGGGTAATGTGTTGCTGTTATACAACAGTCACGGCAGAAAATTTCACTAAGTGGCATCAATGAGAGGTTGAAGACAATTGAGATTGGTAACTACATGAACATATATAATCTTACAAATAAGATGGTGTTTTGGTAGTCCTAGTAGACCTTCTTGGTGTGGTTGAATTGGTGATGATGTCTTATTAGGCTGAAGAGAATTGTTGCAAATAGATTGAGGAGAAGGAGAAGGAGAAGGAGACTAAGAAGATGAGGTAGTATGAACACTGCTGACAGTTGTAGTAGATGAGGAAGAAGGTGTAGGGGAAGAAATATTAGGTTGAAAATCAACAGCCTATTAGGAAAGAAAGAGGTTGTCAGGCAAGACTGTGTTTAAACGAGAAACGTGATTGAAAGGGAAATAATGTTCATGAAAAACCAAGTCCTTACTGTAACGAACCTCCTTAGTGACTAAGTTGTAAACCTTGTAAGCTTTCTTTGCAGTTACATAACCGAGGAGCAATAAGGCTGGGCTCTAGGATCAAATTTTATCATTCCTTGTTTTAAGGTAGACATAAAACATAGACGTCCAAAAGTTCTCAAGTGCTCATATATGGGCTTGCTATGAAGCAACATCTCATAAGGGGTCTTGAAATCAATCACATAGTTGGGTAACCTATTGACCAAGTAAGTAGCTGTCAATATACAATCATCCCAAAATCTAATAGGTACCTTAGAGTGAAACAACCGAGCCCAAGCAACCTCTAAGAGCTAATTATGTTTCCTTTATACAATCCCATTTTGTTGAGGAATGTCTACACAGGAAGTTTGATGTGTAATACCCTTGGATTTATAAAAAGCTACAGTATGGTTATCACCAAATTCTTGACCATTATCTGATTTAATGATCTATACTTGAGCATAAAATTGAGTACCAACATAAGTGATGAAAGATTCCAACACAAAAAAAGCATTGCTCTTGTGAGACAACCAAAAAATCCAAGTGGCCCCTGAATAGTCATCAACAATAGAAAGAAACAACTTGAACCATCATATGTAGGTGTCCTATATGGACCCCAAATGTCTACATGTTAAAGTTCAAATACTTTATTTGCTCATGTAGAGCTCAAATGCTATTTAGCTTGTGGACATATGCTGCACATGGTATTAGGTGCTTTGCAAGGTAGGGACTATATATGTGCCATATGTTGAGAAGAAAGGTGACCCAGCCTACAGTGCCATAATTCTGATAAAGATAGACAAGCTATCTTCAAATTTGTCTTATTGGAAGAACTTTCTTTAGTTGCTGATTTTACCAGATACAAGCCCCCCCTTTTCTTTAACAAAAACCAGTGGCTTGCTCTTCAAAGGGTCCTGTATATAATTAGAATTTGGTGTGAAAACCACATTAGAAGTTAGATGTTTAGCCAATTTGCTTGCTGAAATAAGGTTAAACTGAAATTCTGGCACCTATAGAACATTTGCTAAGGTAATGTGCTCATTCAATAAAACAGTACCAATATTTTTAACTTGTACTTGTCTTATATGTGGCATTATTATGACACAAGCCTTTATCATAGGTATATAAGATTAAAAAGGATGCAAATGAGCTGTAATGTGGTCTGTTGCCCCACTGTCTATAATCCATCTCAGCTTTGGTTGAGCAGTGAGTAAACAAAATGACTTACCAGCCAAATATGCATAATGAGAGGCATCCAAATTGGATGTGACTTCCATGTTCTATTTGCTTAATAAAGCCAATAGTTGTTCATACTAATCTGAACTTAAAGTGTGATGCCTAACGGCCTGCTTTGGAGCAGAATCCGAAACTGCTATTGCTGTCTGTTGTACTGAAGCTAGTAATCTTCTGCCTTGATCATTCTGCCCTCTCAACCTTTATAACTTGTAGCATTTTTCAATGGTGTGGCCTGGCTTCCTGCAGTAATTGCACTGTACAGTAGACTTCTTTGGACTTGGATGACTTTGATATGGTTATGGATAAGAAGGATGCTGTAAACCAGGAACTACCTGTCAAGTATGATTGGAAGGATACGGAAAAGGTTTGTTGTGGGAAGGTTGTTGTCTCTGATGAGAGAAGAATGCTGAGGATTCAATCTTAGACTGTTAAGTAACAAAACTCCTTATCTCTCTCTGGCTGCTCTTCTTGAAGAACCATACTACTAGCTTGACTCACATAATGTAATGGATTGAACATTAAAATATTACTCCTCAGTACTTGGTAGCTATCATTCAACCCCATCAAGAATTGTTTTAACTATTGATGCTCTATCAATTTCATAGCAGACCCTGTTGACTCATATGAACAAGGTCTAACCAAGACAATATACTCATCCCAGAGTCGCTTGCAATTTGTAAAATATGCAGAAGAAGAGAGGTTACCCTATGACAAATTGCTCATTTCCTTTTGCAAGTGATAAATCTTGGTTCCTTGACTAAAACTAAACCTCTATGAAAGATAACCTCTATCAAAGATCCTTCCATATCTGTGCTGCTATCGGAGTATATATGATACTTGATGCTATATCTTTATCAACAGAGTGTAACAGCCAAGAAATCACCATACTATTACAATGCCCCCACAGAGGAAGAAGTGGAGAGTCATTTGTTGGTTTAGCATATTCTCCAGTCATAAACATCATCTTGTTCTTAGCACCAAGTGAGACCTCACAAGGTTTTTTCCACTTAGTGTAGTTCTTACCATTAAGAAGTTCAGTGGACAAACTACAATTAGGATTATCGGAGTGATTCAGATAAAGAACATGTCCAGGATTAGGACTATAATTTCTTAACGACACACAGTTCTCTACATTTAATTGCACTTGAGTCTTTGTACTCTCAACTATGTTAAAGAAACAAGAGGAATTCAATCGTAGGATTAACACTAGATCCAAAAAGAATCACAAGATTAGGAAAGATTCAATCATAAAATCTAGAAATCAAGAAGTGTTGTGATATAATCAAAGAGAGGGAAAAAACATAGATCTAATTGTATGAGAATGGAGATCGAACTATGTCAAGCAATAGGGATAAGAAATCAAACTCAATCAATTTTCTAGAATTCTGAAAATGCAGCTCTCACACCATGTCAAATTCTGGATTGAATCAGAATTTGTTATATCTTTATCAACCTCCATTGGAGGTCAATCTTGCATAAGCCAGACAGAGAGCTAGAGAGTGAAGCTACGTATGTTTCTTATTTGAAGTATTATAAATGAAGAGGAATTAATACAATGCAATGCATTAAAACTCCGCCGCTGTTTATACAAGGTGCACAGAAAAATCTAATAACTAACTTTCTAACAACCTGCTGACCTTGGCATAACAAACTAATGACTAATTAGTTTTGTGGACTGCTTGAGGGCTGCTCTGAGGGTCTCCAACAAAAAGTGAGCTTGAGTTAGTCATGAAGAGGTCAGATAATGACATAAGTTTGTTGGGTTTTACGGCCCAATTCCTCAATCTATGGGCATCTTCACGAGAGGAAGTAAGACCACGGTCCGTGGCCTCGGAATGACGCTGCTGCTGCTTAGATAGACAGGACCACGAGCAGCCCGTGGTCAATGGCAGCACTTGTGGCGTTGGCGGTTAGGGTTTTACATGGGATTGTCTCACTCATCCTACCCTTTTATAAAGGGCACGCCTCCTATCTTCTCAACACACCAACAAAAAATACTTATAGAGTATTCTGTTTCCACTATCATAGATTTATGAGAGAGTGCTTTGAGAGATTGTAATCTTGATCAAATCACTCATTGTGATTGTGATTGTTTGTACTCTTCCTGCTCATAGTGGATTGTTTGTACTCATCGCCGTCCGTGGTTTTTCCCGCATTGGGTTTCTACATAGATTTTGGTGTTCTTTATTGTTCTCATTATCATTGTTTACTTTTGATTATCATTATTTATCCTAACGCTTCCACTATTAGTTTACTCTAATTCCTAACAAGTGGTATCAGAGCATCGGTTTAGGATATCTTCAATCATGAAAATTGATATTCAGAAGTTTGATGAGAAGATTAGTTTTAATATCTGAAAGGTACAGATGAGAGCGGTTCTTATTCAGCATGGGTTGTGGAAGGTTCTCTCAAGACCTCACATGAAATACAGCACGATGATAGATGAACAATACGCAGAACAGTAGAAGAAGAAGCGTGATTCTTTGACGGATGATGAATGGGAGGAACTGGAACCGAAGGCACTTTCTGCCATACAGTTGTACTTGGCACTACATATCTTATGAGAGGTGCTTGATAAGACAACTATAGTGGGTCTTTAGGTTCAGCTAGTGGAACTCTACATGACGAAGAGTCTCGCTAATAAGATCCGATTAAAGGAAAGATTTTGCACTTTCAGAATGGTAGAAAATACTTCTGTTCAAAAACATCTAAATGATTTTAATCCGATTATTGTTGATCTTGAAAGTTTAGATGTTAAAATTGAGGATGGGGATAAGGCTATTTTGTTAGTTGTGTCTCTACCCCCATCATATAAACACTTTAAGGAGATCATGCTATATAGTAATTTTGATGTTAAGTCAAACTTGTTGTCTAAGGAGGAGTTTGATCATGACATACATGTTGATTCTGCTGGGAGATTAGTAGTAAGGGGTAGAACAACTAAAAAGGGGAACAATAATAGGAGAAAGAATCGTTCTAAGTCTAGAAATCCTCATGTTGGTAAGGCCTGTAATTATTGTTGTAAATTGGGTCATATTGTTGCTAACTATTGAAAACTAAAAAATAAGGAAGAGAAAGAAGAGAAGAATCAGTCCAAGAAACCTGCTATGGCTGATTGTGTTGTTGAGTCTGAATATGATGGGGATGTGTTAGTTGTCACTGCCTCTAGAAAGGGGGTAGATGATGATTGGGTTTTAGATTTTGGTTGTATGTATCATATGTGTCCTCATAGGGACTGATTTGCTACTTTTACGAGCCTGTTGATACTAGGATTGTAGTAATGGGCAACGACACCGAGTGTAAGGTGGTAGGAATAGGTACAGTGCATATTAAAACCCGTGATGGTGTAGTTAGGATCTAATCTAAGGTTCATCATATTCCTGATATGACTCATAATCTCATATCTTTGGATACTATTGAGGGTAATGGCTGTAGGTACTCAGTTGAGAATAATGTCCTAAAGGTGATGAGGGGTGCCATGGTGCTGATGAAGGGACTCAGGCAGTAAAGTCTCTATCTTCTGTAGGGTACAATAGTTACAGGTTCAGCAGTAGTTTGGACAACATCAACAGATGTTAATACTATGAAGTTATGAGATATGCGATTGGGCCATATGAGTGAGAAGGGGATACCCATTCTGAGTAAGAAAGGTTATCTAAGTAGCGCAGGTACAGGTAAGCTGGAGTTTTATGATCATTGTGTGTTTAAGAAACAGAAGAGGGTTAGTTTCTCTACAGCTAAACACCATACATAGGGGATCCTTGATTACATCCATTCGGATTTGTGGGGTCCTTCAAGGGTTCCTTCATTTGAAGGTAAGTGCTATATGCTAAAATTTGTTGATGATTTCTCATGAGAGGTTAGGATTTACTTCTTGAGATAGAAAAATGAGACATTTTTCACATTCAAGAAGTTCAAGGCTCTTGTAAAGCACCAGACTAGGAGAAAGATCAAGAATCTTAGGACCGATAATGATTTTGAGTTATGTGAGTCGGAGTTTACTGAGTTCTACGCTGTCAATGGCATAGCTAGGCACAAGACGTTGGTTGATAAGCCCCAACAGAACAGAGTTACAGAACAGATCAATCGGACTCTACTAGAGAAAGACTACAATGTGCTTTCTAATGCAAGGCTTTGGGATCGCAAAGTTTTTTGGGCTGAAGCTGTTTCAACAGCTTGTTATCTGGTGAATCAATTTCCACATACTTTCATTGATTTTAAGATTCCAGAAGAAGTTTGGTAAGGTAACCCTATTGATTATTCTATACTAAGAATACTTGGATGTCCTATGTTTGCTCATGTAAATGATGGGAAGTTAGCACCAAGGGTTGTTAAATGCATGTTCCTTATTTATGCATCTGAGTCCAAGGGATATCAAATGTGGTGTCCTGACTCTAAAAAAGTTATTCACAGTACAAATGTAACCTTCAATGAAAAAGTAATGTTATCTTCTGGGAAGGAATCTGTTATTTCTTCTACTAGTACAGGTGATTGAGAGGATGCTAGTAGGATGACGGAGATAGATACGGAGACTGTAGCAGCTCAAGGTGGAGCTGCTGATAACTCCAACATGGAGGTTCAGGCTATGGAACATAGTTCTAGTATTAATCAGCCTCTGGTGGAGGATAATTATTCCATAGCCCCGTGACCATCCAAGGAGAGAGATCAGAAAGCTCGCTTGCTATACTGATAGTGAGGGACTTGTAGCTTATGCTCTTACAGTTATAGAGGAGATTCCTGAAGGTGTTGATCCTTCAACTTACACTGAAGCCATATCCTGCCTGAGTTCGTCTAATTGGGTCATAGCTATGCAAGAATAAATGGAGAGTCTGCACAAGAATCGAACTTGAGATCTATGTAAGCTACCTAAAGGCCAGAGAGCCTTAACTGCCAAGTGGATTTATAAAAGAAAGGAAAGCATACCTGGGGTTGAAGAAGCAAGGTGGAAAGCATGCCTAGTCATTCGGGGATGTAACCAAAAGGAAGGTATTAACTACAATGAGGTATTCTCTCCTGTTGTTCATCATACCTCTATTAGAATGTTTCTTGCTTTTGTTGTCCTATTTGATATGGAGTTAGAGCAGCTTGATGTAAAGACTGCATTCCTACATGGGGAGTTGGAGGAGGAGAATTGCATAAAGCAACCTGAGGGTTTTGTTGTTCCCGGGAAGAAGCAATGTGTCTGCCGGTTAAACAAGTCCTTGTATAGACTTAAGCAGGCTCCTAAGTAGTGGTATAAAAGGTTTGATACATTTATAATTGGGCAAGGATGCACACATAGTCAGTATGATAATTGCGTGTATTTCAGGTAATGTTTTGATGGTTCTCTTGTTTACTTGCTGTTATATGTTGATGACATGTTGATAGCTTCCAAGGATAAGTCCTTAATCAGCAAGTTGAAATCCCAACTCAGTAGGGAGTTTGAGATGAAGGACTTGGGAGCTGCAAAGAAGACACTAGGTATGGAGATTGAGAGGGATCGAAAGGCTGGTAAGCTATACTTGTCTCAGAATCGGTATCTTGAGAAAGTACTCGACAGATTTAATATGGGAAACTGCATAGTAGTTTCTACCCCTTTTGCAACTCACTTTAAATTATCTTCTGAATCTTGTCCACGATCTAAGGAGGACATTATGAAAATGTCTCATGTTCCTTATTCTACTGCAGCTGGTAGTTTGATATATGCTATGGTATGCACTAGGCCTGACTTGTCATATGTTGTGAGTGTGGTAAGTCATTATATGCATAATCCTGGTAGGGATCATTGGGAGACTGTGAAGTGGATCCCTAGGTATGTGAAGGGTTCAATTAATAGAGGTTTGGTATTTGACAGGAACAAAGCTGCTGCATGGGATGTTGTAGGCTTTGTTGATTCTCACTATGCTGGTGATCTGGTCCATTTTAGGGTATATCTTCACTATGTATGCAGGTGCTATCTCATGGAAAGCATCAATTCAGTCTATTACAACTCTTTCTATTATGGAGGCTGAGTATGTTACTGCTACAGAAAGTGTGAAGGAAGCAACCTAGTTGAGAGGCCTTGTTACTGAGCTTGGAGCTCCATAAGGTACTACTGTAGCATTTTCGGATAGCAGAGTGCTATTCACTTGACTAAGAATGATGCCTATCATTTCAAGACCAAGCATATAAGTGTTAAGTATCACTATATCAGAGATACAGTTGCTACAAGGGAGATTGCTGCGAGGAAGGTTCATACTTCGGAGAATCCTACAGATATGGTTACTAAGCCTCTTTCTATAGCTAAGTTCAAGTATTGCTTGGACTTAGTTGGTGTTCACAGCATTTGATTGCCCTTCGGGGCTTCACCCTTTGGGGTGCTTTGGCGGTGTTCGAGAGTTGGTGATTAGAAGTTTGTCCAAGGTGGAGATTTGTTGGGTTTTATGGCCCAGTTCCTCACTCCACGGGCATCTCCACAAGAGGAAGTTAGGCACGATCCGTGGCCCCGGAACGATGCCGTTATCACTGAAACAAACAGGACCACGGGCAGCCCATGGCATAGCCCACGGTCCGTGGTCGATGGTGGCGTTGTGGCATTGGCGGTTAGGGTTTTACACCGGATTCTCTCGATCACTCATCCTACCCCTTTATAAAGGACACGCCTCCTACCTTCTAAACACACCAGCAGGAAATACTTATGGAGTATTCTGTTTCCACTATTGTAGATTTGTGAGAGAGTGCTTTGAAAGATTGTAATCTTGATTAAATCACTCATTGTAATTGTGATCGTTTGTACTCTTCCTACTTACAATTGATTGTTTGTACTCGTCGCCGTCCGTGGTTTTTTCCTGCATTGGATTTCCATGTAAATTTTGGTGTTCTTTATTGTTTTCGTTATCATTGTTTACTTTTGATTATCATTATTCATCCTAATGCTTCCGCTATTAGTTTGGTCCAATTCCTAATAGTGTTGAATGCTAATCGCGAGGAGGTCAATTTTATTGAAGACAAATCGGTGATAATTTTCTGAAACAAACATTATGAAGATTAACTCAGTCAGGAACTTGGTCATGATTCATGTCTCCATCACTTCCGATTACAAATGGACCAATTTTAATTTAATGTTGCTAGCTATAATTAAGTTGTCTCCGCCTACCCGTTTGTATTTATTAAAAATTATGCTCCATTGTTGTCCTAAACTCTGTCTGCCATTTTTAAGCAGGTGTTAATTATAGATACGTGTGAAATCTTTTAATTTTTGTGATTAAAAAATTTATGAAAAATTCTTTTTTAATCTCTCAAAAATAATATTATCTCTTTTCTTAAAAATTCTTCAATAAATAAATATTAATCTATGAATTTTTACGACATACTATCCTTTAAAAAAAGTTCAATATCAGAGAAACATGGTTATGATTACCCCCCAAAAAACAATGATCAATATACACCAATAATTTGACTTTATTTCTTAGAATCATGTACTATGAGTAGAAAATCGGGTTGTCGATTCTCTTGCTCACCGTCAACCCTATGATTCTACTGAAAGAATTTGGTTGGAGGATAAGTCTGAGTCTACTCTAAAGTTGGCTTATGATGATATATATGCCTATCTTAAATGAACATCAATTATATGCCCTCGAGGCCTTTCCATCAAATAAATAAATTAATTAACCACTATTAACATTAAATTTAAATATTGAACTAATGCGTTGAATTTTTCTGTTTATCTACCATATTGCAAACTACAACGCTTACCATCATCTAAATGAGTAATTTTGTTTTTTTGGGGGGGGGGGGTTAGATTTAAATTTTTTTAGGAAGAAAAAAAGCCAACATAAATGTTACTTAGAAGTGATAGAAATTTTGAAAATGATTTAAAGGGCCAAATAAATAGATATACTTTAATTGTATTTTGATTTTTTATTTTCCGTTTTTTAAAAACAAATTAGATAATGGAAAAAAATCAGTGTCCAGAAAACAAAAAGAATTGACGGAAAAATGCTAGCTAGATTATGGAAAAAACCAGTGTCCAGATAACAAAAAAAGAACTGAGGAAACAATGCTAGCCAGACAACAATCCCCTACATTAAGGCCCTGTTCTTTTCATTAGTAAATCCCAATTTATCAATTTCAACCTACTTCATAAACTTCAATTAAAAAAAAAAAAACTAATTTTAATCAATTTCAACCTACTTCAACCAACTTAGTTAGAACAAATATGATGAGAATTAACTTAGTTAGAAACTTGGCCTTCATTCATGTCTCCATCACTTCCGATTACAAATGGAACAATTTTAATTTAATGTTGCTAGCTATCCACTTATTGTCACATTTTAGGATTCATTAAAAATTATGTTCCATTGAAATCCTAAACTCTGTCTGCCGTTTTTAACTAGCGGTGAATTACAGACTATGTGTGAAAGAAATCTTTTAATTTTAGTGATAAAAAAATTTATGAAAAATTTATGTTATAATATGCTCTCTTTATTTCTTTTTTAATCTCTCAAAAATAATATTATCGCTTTTCTTAAAAATTCTCCAATTAATAAATATTAATCAATGAATTTTTACAAGATACTATCCTGTTTTAAAAAAATAATATCAGAAAACATGGTTAATTGTTATGCCCTCCCCCTCCGCCCCCCAAAAAAAAAAACAAACAATGATGAATATACACCAACAATTTTCCTCACTTTATTTCTTGGAATAATGTACTGTGAGTACGGGATCAGGTTGTCCCCTTCTCTTGTTCACCATCAACCTTATGATTCTCCTGAAAGAATTTGGTTGGAGGATAAGCCCGAGTCTACTTTGAACTTGGCTCATAATAATATGTATGCCTATCTTAATGAAAATCAATTATATGCGCTCGACGCATTTCTGTCAAATAAATAAATTAATTAATTAATTAACCACTATTAACATTAAATTTAAATATTGAACTCATGCGTTGAATTTTTCTTTTTATCTACCATATGCTAAACCACAACGCTTACCATCATCTAAATGAGTACTTGCGTGGGGGGAGGGGGTAGTTTTAAATATTTTTCTAGGAAGAAAAAAAGCCCACTTAAATATTACTTTCTCCTCACAAGTAGTGGAAATTTTGAAAATGAATTAAAGAGCCAAATAAATAGATATACTTCAATTATATTTTGATTTTTTATTTTGCGCCTTTTAAAAATAAATTAGATCATGGGAAAAACCTGTGTCCAACCAAAAAAAGAAAAAGGAACTGATGGAAAAATGCTAGCTAGTTCATGGAAAGAGCCCACGTCCCAATTTAAAAAAAAAAAAAAAAAGAATTGAGGGAAAAATGCTAGATAGACAACAATGCTCTACATTAGAGGCAAGTTACCCAAACATTTATCAATAGCGCCATAGCCACCTCTCTCCATGTTCTTCTGGACTTAATATAAATACTTAACAGATATTTATTGTTGCACAGTTCTTTTTTTGGGGGGGGGGGGGGGAGACGACAGCTGCAACCTTATTCGAAATTATGCAGGGTAAGTTTATTATAAAAACTTGATAAGGATTGAAAAATTATTTGACATTGAGCTTGATAGATGACAGTGTCTGAACTTCAATCCCGAATGAAGTGTTGGAGTGTGAAAGTGAGACTTGTTTCACATTGATAAAATTTAAGAATTTGAATATGTATATAAGTTTGTGAGTTAATCTACCTATTGTCAATTGATTTTGGGTAGGAATCTCATTTGATCTTTTATACAGGACTCATTTGTTTAAACCCCTATTTATATAAAAATTTAACATGATATTAGCGTGGGTTGCTCAATCTTGATTTTTCACCGTTCTCGTTTGATTAAAACTGTGTGCACACGTTGGTCCTTACTAATAGTCCACATGTGAGGGGCCGTATTGCAAAGTGAAAGTGTGGCGTGTCCCACATTGACAAAATTTTGAAAGGTTTTAGTATATATAAGTTTGTGAGTTACTCCACCCATTGCTAGCTGGTTTTGGGATGAAACTTCATTTCGTCTTATATGCATAACTCGTTTATTTAAGGTCCAATTTATATAAAGACTAAACACGAAGCTTCTGCAGCATGGAAGAGGAAACAAATTGCAAACTTTAAGTTAAATTCTTGATCAAAGAGAAAACAACTTTAAGCTAAATTGGTCATCCTTGCTCCTTAGATTTTCAATTTATTCTTTAAAGTAAAATGATATACATCTTGCTATATAATATTTTTAAGATGTCTTTTGTTTACTTAAAAATTATATTATCATATATTAAATTGAAAAAAGATAGTGTAATTTAATAATGAAAGGATAACATTTACAATTGTGCAAAATCACATTTTAAACCATAATTTTTAACAATGATAAAATTACACGTATTATGTGCCTTCGCCGATAGTGTTGATACGACTAAGGTGTCATTAATACTCGTCGGCATAGCCGACAAATACTATAAGTTCACAATTCCTAACTACTCATAACTATTGGAAAGTTAAATATTTTAAACCATATAACATACTAATTTAGGTTAGAGTAAAACACTTAATATGAGACAACACATATTTCATACGAGAGTGATTTAGAATATCTACCAAATCAACAACAAAGGCAAACCACGGAAATATACAAAATTGTACAATTAAATAATTCATTTGATTTATTTCATTAGAGGAACCATATCAAAACCACTCAATAACAACTTAGCTGTGGGCACATTGTAAATACAAATTTCGAGCCTAAAATAAATTAAGACAAGAAATATGGACAAATTTAATTTATATTAATTTTAGAAGATGTGGATACAATCTCTGTGCATTTGTTACAAGAACAAGTATAATAAATCCTCTGATTCGATCTCCAGCTTGTACTTAAAGGAGGGTCGGTTGACTTGAATTCCGATCAAGTTAGTTGATTTGACTTCCTTTAAATGAACTTCAATGGATTTGATCTTGAGAGAGGGCCTCAATCAAGACGAGCTTTCTCTGATCTTTGATGGTAGACGGCACGTGCTTTGATTGTGGTGATTATCTTCCTTTAGAAAAATTCGCCCCTTGAGTCTTCAGAACGCCTTCAAAGTGAATGAATCTTCTTCCCCGAATAGGAGGGAGTAGTGCTCTATTTATAGGCAAAGAATCCCCCTCCCTTATTAGGGTTTGCGACTTATTCGCCTTCTTGGGCCGTTGACTTGTTAGTCTATTTTACTGGCGATTTAATAGTCAATTTGACTCTTGACTTGATAGTCGTTTAGGTCATGACTTGGTAGTCAATTCGCCACAATAAATTAATTAAATGGGCTAACTCGAAATAATTAATTTATATTAATTTTCTGATGTGGCACTTGTTATTAAATTTTTAGTGCCTACAAATTGCTCCCTCGAGAGTTGGCCGTATTGATGACGTTGAAGTTTCTGATGCGGTCGAGTCTCGAAACTTGATAGATAATAGGAGCTCGTTTGCAACTTGCCTTGTTATAGCACCCACACTGAATCTCATGTCATAAAAGGATGTTAATTCACAAGGGCAGTAATTTTTTTTTTTTTTTTGGGGCCTCAAGTCTGCCTTTCTTATACATCAAATGGGGGAAATAGATGATCTTCAAGTGACTCACCAAAATTAAATTCTCATGAGATCTTTTTTATTTAAAGGTACAATATTTATAGAGATAAATTTGGAAATGAAGACTCCCAATATTCCATATTTGTACCCTTTAGGTTGTACTAGGAGATAGGGTTTGACAGCCGCTCCCAAATCATTTGTGAAATATAAGGAGAGGCAATGCACACAAAGGAAGCAAAATCCTTCCTTTCGCCTCCACGCTTGATCATTCCAACTGAGAGTTGAGAAGTATCACTAGGCTCCGAGTTGCTCTCAGTGGAAGGCAATGAGACATAACTCCATTAAAGTGTTCCTATACACAATTTTCTTTCAATTAAATGCCTCAGGTGGCTTCAAATATGCTGCAAAGGATCTTTGAGTGCTTGAAGTCGCCTCTAATTTTGAATATCCGTCCCTAATCATTTTCTTTTTTTGTTTTTCTTTTTGCCTTTTTCTTTTTTTCTTTCAAGGACGCCATTGAGGTCTTTCATCTAATGGTCAAATTTGTTCTCAACCACAGCCCACGGTGCTGTTTCTCACTCAGCTCGCTTTCCAACAGAAAACCCTTTTTTTTTGTGCGTTTTGTGGTGTCATTTTTTTTCTTTTCGCTTAGCCTTTTTTTTTTGGGATGTAGGTCTACCCTTTGAATTATGTGAGACTCCAAATTTTGGATTAATATTTTCAAAAAGGAACACATCACTCATTAACAACCTTCGAAGGTGAACATTCCCGAAGATGAGATTTCTTCAGAGACGAATTTGATTTAATTATCGGTTAACTTTTGAATGTATAACCCTTTTGGGTGCATCAACAGGTTAACCTTAAATATTCCTAAGGCGAACTTCCTAAAGCCGAAAATTTCTCAAGAGGCGAATTTGTTTCAGCATCGGTTAACCTTTGAATGTTTAACCCTTTTGGGTGCATCAATGGGTTAACCTTGAATTTCCTCCTAAGGCGACCTTCCAAAGGCGAAAGTTCTTAAGAGGCAAATTTGTTTCAGCATCGGTTAACCTTGGAATGTTTAACCCTTTTGGGTGCATCAACAGGCTAACCTTAAATTTCCTCCTAAGGCGACCTTCCAAAGGCGAAAGTTCTCAAGAGGCGAATTTGTTTCAGTATTGGTTAACCTTTGAATGTTTAATCTTTTTGGGTGCATCAACGGGTTAACCTTGAATTTCCTCCTAAGGCGACCTTCCAAAGGCGAAAGTTCTTAAGAGACAAATTTGTGTTCAGCATCAGTTAACCTTTGAATGTTTAACCCTTTTGGGTGCATCAGCGGGCTAACCTTGAATTTCCTCTTAAGGCGACCTTCCAAAGGCGAAAGTTCTCAAGAGGCGAATTTGTTTCAGCATCGGTTAACCTTTGAATGTTTAACTCTTTTGGGTGCATCAACGAGTTAACCTTTAATTTTCTCCTAAGGCGACCTTTCAAAGGCGAAAATTCTCAAGAGGCGAATTTGTTTCAGCATCGGTTAACGTTTGAATGTTGAACCCTTTTGGGTACATCAACGGGTTAACCTTGAATTTCCTCCTAAGGTAACATTCCAAGAGCGAAGGGTCTCAAGAGGCGAATTTGATTTAGTACCGGTTAGCCTTTGAATGTTTAACCCTTTTGGGTACATCAACGGATTAACCTTGACTCTCCTCTTAAGGCGACATTCCAAGAGCGAAGGTTCTCAAGAGGCGAATTTGATTTAGTATCGATTAACCTTTGAATATCTAACCCTTTTGAGTGCATCAACGGGTTAACCATGAATCCTCCAAAGGTGAAAATCCTCCTGTTTGCTGAAATTTGCTTGCATTTGCTCATGTCTTCCTCTTCCTTTTTTTTTTCTTTTTTCTTTTGTGCAGGTTTGTCATTTGAAATGTCAGATGCTTAAAGCTTTGGACTAAATGGATCATTTCTCTATGACTTACCATACGAAAGTTTTTTTTTTTTTTTTACCTGAATAGGTCCACCTTGAGTGACTTTCCCTATTTTTCTGGCCCTTGGAATGCTTACCCGTATGAATCCGCCTCGAGGTGACTTTCCCTCTTATAAAGATGGAGATCACGTTGGTGTCGCCACCAACTCAAAGGGGGCGTATGTCGACAACACGAAGGAGGAGGTTATGGCGATGTTTCTACCAACTTGAAGGGGAGCTCTGTGTTGCCAACATGAAGGAGAAGGTTATGGCGCTGTTTCTAGCAACTTGAGGAAGGAGCCCTGCGTTGCCAACATGAAGGAGGAGGTTATGGCGTCGTTTCCACCAACTTGAGGAAGGAGCCCTGCGTTTCCAATATGACAGAGGAGGTTGTGGCGTCGTAGCTACCAACTTGATGGAGGAGCCCTGTGTTACCAACATGAAGGAAGAGACCTATGTTCTCATTGATGCTAACTCGAAGAGGAGGTGGACATCTTGAACAAGGAGGCTCTAGCGTTATTATATCCAAGTCAAAGGAAAAGATATATGTCACCATTGTCCCCAATTTGAATGAGTTCTAAGAATCTACAAAACTTTTGTGACAATTTAACGTCTGCTTAAATAACATAAATATTTGCGCCACAACTTGACAGTCAGCAATTTTGATGATTTATGAGTCTTGAACTTTGAAGACTTAGGCCCTTCTTAAACTTTCAAAGACTTAGGAATCTTAAGCTTTTGATAACTTGATAGTTCTAAACTTTGATAACTTCAGAGTCTTTACCTTTGGGGACTTAGAAGTCTTGCTTTAGATGGATTTCGATGACTTTGGCATCTTAACTTTGAAGACTTAGGAGTCTTTATCTTCGGTGACTTGGAGTCTTGAGAGTCTTGAATTTGGGAGACTTAAGAGTCTTTAATGTTGATGACTTGAGAGTCTTTGTCTTCAATGACTTGAGAGTCTTGAATTTGGGAGACTTAAGAGTCTTTAATGTTGATGACTTGAGAGTCTTTGTCTTCAATGACTTGTAAGTCTTAAACTTGTAAGACTTAAGAGTCTTTAATGTTGATGACTTGAGAGTCTTTGTCTTCGATGACTTATGAGTCATGAACTTTAGAGACTTAAGAGTCTTGACTTTGATGACTTGAGTGTCCTACGGGTGACTTGATAGTCTGTGATGACTTGAGAGTCTAGAAGCTTGGACTTAAAAATCTTAAGGGTAACTTGAGAGTCAAAATTATTTTGTGACTTGGGAGTCTTGAACTTTAGAGACTTAAGAGCCTTTGCCTTTGATGACTTGTGAGTCTTGAATTTGGGAGACTTAAGAGTCTTTAATGTTGATGACTTGAGAGTCTTTGTCTTCGATGACTTGTGAATCTTAAACTTGAGAGACTTAAGAGTCTTTAATGTTGATGACTTGAGAGTCTTAGTCTTCGATGACTTGTGAGTCTTGAACTTTAGAGACTTAAGAGTCTTGATTTTGATAACTTGAGCGTCCTACGGGTGACTTGATAATTTGTGATGACTTAAGAGTCTAGAAGCTTGGACTTAAAAGTCTTAAGGGTGACTTGAGAGTCTAGAAGCTTGGACTTAAAAGTCTTAAGGGTGACTTGAGAGTCAAAATTGTTTTACGACTTGGGAGTCTTTAAGAGTCAAAGTTATTTTGCGGCTTGAAAGTCTTCATCCTAAATGCTGATTTTGGGTTGCTCCTCTTGCAAAGCATTTTTCAATATGATCTTAATAAACGATCAATCAGATTCTTCAGTGTCTTCTTCGTCTAATGTGATCTTTCCTTCATTTGTAAGTTGCAAGACTTGTCCCCTGAATGCCTTGCAGTTTTCTATAGGATGACTGATGATCCTGTGATACTTGTAATTCTAATTTTTTCAGGACGCCTTGACTTGGGAGTTCTACAAGTCCTTTCTCAAGAAGTTTGTCAAGTATTTTTGGTGCATCATACTCAGAATAAGAATGTTCGTTCTTTTCAGAATCTCTTAGCATGGAGCTTCTATTTCTTGACGATGCAATTAATTCACCATCATCGACTTGTCTTCCATAGTAGGCGATTATAAGCTCCATATCATGAGCTCGTGTTGCTAATTCTTGGAAAGTCTTGGACTTGTTTACCTGCAAAGCGTGTAAGATATCCCACTGCATTCCTTGACCACACATCTCAACAGCAGAAGATTCAGGCAAGTGATCCTTGCACTTCAACGAGAGGGCACGCCAACGATTGATATAATCTATGACTGGCTCTTCATCCCCTTGCCTAGTATTAGTCAATTCACTTATGCTGACCACATGGCGTCTGCTATAGAAGTAATTCAAAAATTCATGTTCCATTTGCCCCCAGCTATCGATGGATGTAGAAGCAAGGTCTGCATACCAGTCAAACGCAAGACCTTTAAGAGATCGCACGAATTACTTTACTAAGAGGTCACCACTCGTGCCAGCGTTATTGCAAGTCTCGATGAAGTGCGCTATATGCTGCTTCAGGTTCGCTTTGCCATTAAATTGATGAAATTTTAGAGGTTGGAATCCCTAAGGCATCCGCAGTGCATCAATCCTTTTTGTATAAGGCTTGCTGTAACGATGAGTTCTGTGAGAACCTCCTTGTAGATGGGCCTTTACTGCATCCACTATCAAGTTTTGAATTTGTTCAATTGACATTGAATCATTCTTTGGATTGAGCTCATCATCAGACTCCTTGTTGCGGTTGGACTCTTTGTCAGAATCTTCACTCCTAGAGTCTTTGTTTGAGGCTTCAAATGACCGCTTTTCTATCTTCTTCTTCAAATCAGCAATCTGCTTAATTTGAGCATCCTTTTCTTCACTCTCCTTAGAGAGTCTTTCCAGAGTTGCTTTTATGTTTGCCAATTCTTCCTCCAAGTTGATAGCCTCTGTCACCGTGACTGGCATGATGATAGTGTCAGAGGATTCATCTTCAACTTGCGAGAAAAGTGAATCCCTTGGAAATATTGATGAAGAATCGCTACTACCATAGTCATCATCCTCCTCATCGAAAGGTTGGAAGACATTATTGCTATAGGCATCAAATCATCCAGTGCACAGGGTAGAGTCTTCCTCATATTGAAGACACCAAAAGGTTTTAGCTTCAAATTAGGGAGGAAAACAGTTTGATTGATTCCATCAGTAGGCAAGTTGGAGTCAAATTTTTGAGTTTTGCATGATTGTAAAGTTGGAGTCACAACTTGTTGTTTTGAGGTGATGGAGGTAACAACTTTGGTCATACTCCTAGTCATCATCTTAGTGTTTCGATTGCCAGATGCAATACCAGCCTTTGTGGATACTTCAGGTATAGATCCGATAGTTTCCTTCTTCAAAGATTGAAGGATGACGTGTTCAGGAGCCATTTCTTCTTCAAAGGAGTGCTGAACTTGTTTACTTAGAGATGGAAATGAGAGGCATAGATGTCCTACCGAGCGTGCCAAATTTGTAAACATAAATTTCGAGCCTAAAATAAATTAAGACAAGAAATATGGACAAATTTAATTTATATTAATTTTAGAAGGTGTGGATACAATCTCTGTGTATTTGTTGCAAGAACAAGTATAATAAATCCTCTGATTCAATCTCCAGTTTGTACTTGAAGGAGGGTCGGTTGACTTGAATTCCGATTAATTAGTTGATTTGACTTCCTTTGAATGAACTTCAATGGATTTGATCTTGAGGGAGGGCCTAAGAGGCTTGGTCTCAATCAAGACGAGCTTTCTTTGATCTTTGATAGTAGACGGCACGTGTTTTGATTACGCTTGTTGTCTTCCTTTAGAGAAATTAGCCCATTGAGTCTTCAGAACGCTTTCAGAGTGAATGAATCTTCTTCTCCAAATAGGAGGCAGTGGTGCTCTATTTATAAGCAAAGAATCCCCCTCCCTTATTAGGGTTTGCGACTTATTCGCCTTCTTGGACCGTTAACTTGTTAGTCTATTTGACTGGTGATTTAATAGTCAATTTGACTCTTGATTTGATAGTCATTTGGGTCATAACTTGGTAGTCGATTCGACCCAATAAATTAATCAAATGGGCTAACCCGAAATAAATAATTTATATTAATTTTCTGATGTGGCACTTGTTATTAAATTTTTAGTGCCTACACACATGAAATTAAAGTAATACAAATTTTTCCCTAATACTTTATTGCATGAAAAGTTATATTCCACATCGCGAAGCTAGCAAATGGTGGCAGTTCATCTCGCTTTCTGCAAAGATTTGTTCTCCGCTTTTGACTTTCTCCTGGTCGTTGTCAAGCTACTTTTTGCCTGTAAAATCAGCGATCATGCATAAGAATTCAATTTGTCATGAAATTTCAATCAACTGTACATAAAAAAATTTACATGATTCTTTAAACAACACTTATGAAGAGCTTCTATTTAAAATCAAAAAAGAAACAAAGCTCCGTATGCAAATGACCACCATCATCTAGCAGCATGCAAATATTTGCAATGCAAGTAAAACAAGCTCATCAACATGTAGCTGAGCTCACCTTGACAACAAAATTTTGATCAAAGTTGACTTGTCTATGTAGGGAGGAGGAGGGGAAGCATAGATGTAGGGAGCAGGTGAGTGATGGACAGGTTTAGGGTGAGGGTGATGAACTGGTGGAGACATGTAAATGGGGAGACTTGTAAACTGGGCTAGGTGATGGGTGTTTATGAACGGGCGGAGGTGAGGACTGGTAAACTGTAGTGGGTGGTTGTTAAGTGTTGCCATGGTTGTGCATGAGAGGAGCGAATGAACAGATAAGGATAGAGAGAGAGAATTAGGTGTCAGGAATGGGTCGTCCCTTCCTTCACCTCTTAGCTTCTATTATATCTCAGCTCCCTCAACTTATTACATATATCATCAAAAAAGGCAATAAAACAGTAACCCTCATAACCACTTTCCTAACAGAAAGATTCCATCATTATCCAGCTGAGCACCACTCCTCAACACTCCCCCTCAAGCTAAGGGTGAAAAAATATCAAGAACTCCTAGCTTGGACAGTAACTTGAGATGCTGATCAACTGACACTATCTTGGTAAGTAAACCAGCTAACCAGTTTTTGCTGCTCACATAACAGGGTTTAACTTGCCTAGACACAAACTTGTCACGAACATAATGGCAGTCCACCTCGATGTGCTTAGTTCTTTCGTGAAACACAGGATTAGCAGCTATGTACAAGGCTGCTTGATTATCACAAAACAGACTCGTTGGCTGCAGAAGCATAGGTGACAAAGTCAAGTCTTTGAGCAATGAAATTAGCCAAGACACTTCATAACAGGCTATGGCCATAGTCTTGTATTCTGCCTCAGCTGAGGATCGAGCCTCCACCTTTTATTTCTTGGATTTCGATGAAATCAAGGACCTACCCAATTGAATTGCATAGCGAGCAGTAGACTTCCTGGAATTTGGGCAACCACCCCAATCAAAATCACAATATGCATATAAGTGTGCCTCTGAATCAGCAGCACGAAAAATGCCTTGTCCTGGTGACGACTTCAAATACTTAAGAACATAAAATGCAGCTTTCATATGCTCTTCAACAGGTGCATTCATGAACTTGCTTAGAACTTGCACACTGTAATTGATATCAGGTATGGTGATGGTTAGGTATATGAGTTTACCTATCAACCTTATGTACTGATTTGGATTGTCCAAGAAAGTTCTTGAATCTGTCAGCAACTTAACATTGGCTATCAATGGCAACTTCAAAGGTTTACAGGCTGCCATCCCAACCTCTTTTAAAAGGTCTTGAGTGTATTTCCTTTGACAAACAAGGACGCCCTCATCTGTTCTAATCATCTCCAAACCAAGAAAATACTTTAATTCTCCCAAGTCCTTCATGTGCAATGGTGCATGCAAGTGCTGTTTCAACCTTTCTATGGCCCAAGTATCATTCCCTACTATCAACATGTCGTCTACATAGACCAATACTGCTGTAAATATTGATCCTTGTTTACATGTGAAGAGGGAATAATCTGCTCTGCTTTGAACGAAGCCATAAGCCAGTAATGCATTTGATAGTTTTGCAAACCACTACCTTGGTGCTTACTTAAGTCCATACAATGACTTAAGAAGTTTGCAAACTTTAGTGCTTGTATGACCACTCCCCCTCACCGTGGGCTGAATTTCTGAGCCATAGTCAGTGTAGCCGGGGATAACAGCATGTATACCTCCTCATGCAAGTCACCGTGAAGAAAAGCATTGGAAACATCCATTTGGGAAGCATGCTAGCCTTTCATAGTTGTGACTGCTAGAAGAGTTCTAACTGTTGTCATTTTGGCAACAGGAGTAAAGGTTTCTTAATAATCAATCCCATATCTCTGCTTGCAACCTAGAATCACTAGCCTTGCTTTGTGTCTTTCCACAGTTCCATCTGAGTGAAACTTGGTCTTGTATAACCATTTGCACCTTATAGCTTTCTTGCCTTGAGGAAGGGATGTAATTTCCTAAGTACTATTAGCCTCCAATGCTGGAAGTTCTAAATTCATGGCAGCATTCCATTTAGAGTCTATCACTGGCTTAGTGAAGCTGATAGCGTCTTTTTTAGTATTTGGGGCTAAAATAAAGGCTTTATGTGAGGGTGAGAGGTTAGCAAGATTGACATAAGAAGCCATAGGATAGTTAGCAGCTGGGGAGTAATCCACTTGAGAACCAGATGCTTGAGCCACAAAATCATGTAGGCATTTGGGAGCTTTGGAAGCTTGCGTACTCCTTCTAGCTGGTGGAGAGACAGAGATTGGTTGCAAGGCAGGTTGTTCAACTACTGGTGAAGTTGAGGATGCAGTGTGAGGACTTTGATGCACAACTAAAGGTAGAGAAGAGTGTGTAACAGAGATAGGAGAGGAAGGTGCAGATGAGTCTGAATGAAATTGATCTAAAAGCAATGTATGAATGTAATCATCTGACCAACTTGGAGTTCGGTTCAAAGGGGCATATACTTGCTGTAACAGATCTGCAGCATTGGGATGCTTGAAAGGGAAGATGTTTTCATAGAACCGTACATCTCTGGACACAAAGGACTGTCTAGTGTACATGTTCAAGAGCTTGTTTCCTTTTTGAGTATTTGGATACCCCAAAAACACACAAGGTATTCCCCTAGGTTGAAATTTATCACCATCTCGGGAAGGATTACTTGCAAGGTTAGGCAGCCAAATATCTTGAGATAATCATAAGAGGGCAGCTCCTTAAACAATACTTCATATGTGGTTTTGTGTTGGAGCACAGAGGAGGGCAGTCTGTTGATTAAATGAGCGGCAGTCAGAATACGATCCCCCTAAAAATGTAAGGCCAACCCCTGCTTGAAATCTCAAGGCTCTTGACATTTCTAGAACATATCTGTGCTTCTTCTCTACTATGCCATTTTGCTGAGGCCTGTCTACAAATGAGGTTTAATGAACAATGCCATAATCTGCAAAAATGTTTCAATAGGACCTGACTCAAATTCTTGGGCATTATCAGATCTCACAATCTTTTTGATGTCTGCATCAAACTGATTTTTAACATATTTATAGAATATTTTCAGCATAGGAAAGGCATGAGACTTGCATTTTAATAGATAAGTCCAAGCAGCCCTGCTACAGTCATCCACTATGGTAAGAAAATACCAATATTTCCCTTGTGTGACCACTCTATAGGGTTCCCAAATGTCGATGTGGATCATGTTCAGAATTTAAGAGCTACATTTGGGGCTAAGGGGGTACGGTAACTTGGTAAACTTGACCATTAGACAAACCAAACATGTATTTGCATTTTCAATACTCTTAGGTATGCAGTCAATATGCCTCAGTTTGGACATAGGAGCATGTCCCACTCTTTGATGCCAAACATGAAGGTCAGTTTTCTGATGGGAGGTTGAAGCTCTTACAACTGACTTAGGTGCATTGTTAGAACCACTCGGTGCATTATCTAGGAGTTTATGACTCAACTGAAGTACTTTGTTGTCAAGCTCAGCCACTGGTACTTGAAGATAACGATAGAGTCCTCCTCTTTCTTTACCAATGCCCTTAAGTGTTTTTGTGGCCTAGTCCTGAATCAAACAAAGTTCAGCGTAGAAAGAAGCCACACAGTTGTTGTCTCGAGTGAGTTTAGAGACTGATAATAGGTTGAATTTGAACTCAAAAACCACCAAAGTATCTGCTAGCACAATATCATTCACTAACTCTACATTGCCCACAGCTGTAATGGATACGGTGTGACCATTTGGCAGGTTTATGTGTGATCTGTCTCGTGCATTTTGATATGCTTTCAGCTTAGTGATCTTAGAGGTCATGTGGTCTGTTGCACCAGTATCCAATATCCATTCAGTTGAATCAGATTCAGCACAAGAACAATACACAATCCCTGCAAAATTATAATCAATTTCTTCATCAGTGTCATATGAAGATTTGTTGGAATTTGAGCTAGCACTTGGCAAGAGCTTCAAGAGCTGTTCAATTTGTTGTTGTGTCAATGCACAACTCCCTCCAGATGAATTCTCAGCTTGATTAGCCATCCTAGTCTCATTATCCCTAGGTCTGAACTTCTGACCCTGGAACTGATTTACTTTCTGTCCTTGAGCTCCTCTCCCTCCTTTCCTTTGAGGAAACTTTCCAGATTTTGGGTGGCAATTAGGGTACCCTATTACTTGCCAACACTGTTCTTTGGTATGCCCTCTGTTTTTACAGACTGTGCAGTGAGCTGCATCTGCTCCTTTGCTAAGCACTGCAGCAGATTCAATAGGCACAACACTTCTAGACAACACTTCTCTTTCTAATTCCTCTTGTTGTATCATGGCACAAACAGATTCAACTGAGGGAAGAGGATGCATGATCAATACCTGACTTCTTTAAGCACTGTAATCTTCATCCAGTCCATTCAAGAACTGAAATAGTTTTTGTTCTTCTTGTTGTTTAGCTAGAGCTTGTAGGAAGTTTGTAACCTCTTCAGCCACTATAGTGATTCTGGGCAAATCACTCATGGCATCTAACTCTTCCCAGAAGCCTCGCATCTTGGTATAATATTCACTCACTGAACAACCATTTTGTTTCATTGCATACATCTCTATTCAGTTTATATTTTCTAGATCCGTTGCTGATGTTAAATCTCCTTTCTAAATGCTTCCAAATTTCACTCGCAGATTGAATATATAGAATTGACTTACTAATTGGATCAGAGACTGAATTGATCAAACAGGAAATCACCAGGTTGTTACACGTCTCCCATTGCTCCAACTTGCTTGCATCATCAGTTGGTTTTGCAACTGTACCATGAATGAAACCTGGCTTTCTCTTCGTAGATAGAGCTATCTCCAGGTTTATCCTCTATGATCTGTAGTTGTCAGATCCAATCAGTTTCTCTTCAATCCCCAATGAATTTGGACCATCAGACGGGTGTATAAATAGCGGATTCTGTGGCTCAGTAAAATTGTTTCTATTTTGCTCTGCAGCCATTACTGAGATTTCTCTCTCTTGCTCTCAAATCTAGAAAACGTATTGAATCAGTAAATGTGACGTATGAATCAGTGGTCATAGACGAGCCCGTATTTGATGTTTCACTCTCAGCTCAAGCCATAGCTGTGCTCTAATACCATGTTAAGTGTTGCCATGGTTGAGCATGAGAGGAGTGAATGACTAGATAAGGATAGAAAGAGAGAATCGGGTGTCAGGAATGGGTCGTTCCCTTCCTTCACCTCTTAGCTTCTATTATATCTCAGCTCCCTCAACTTGTTACATATATCATCAAAAAAGGCAATAAAACAATAACCCTCATAACCACTTTCCTAGCAGAAAGATTCCATCATTATCCAGCTCAGCACCACTCCTCAACAGTGGTGGACTAGTGTGCACTGGAGGGGATTTGTGCACTGGACTTGGTGTGGGGTCTTCATGGACGGGTGATGGTGGGGACTTGTAAACTGGAGGAGACTTATAAATTGGACTGGGTGTAGGATATACATGAACAGATGGTGGTGGAGATTTGTAAATAGGGCTTATTGGTGGGGTGTATATTGGAGGATACTTGTACACTGGACTTGGCGTTGGGTATTCATGGACAGGTGGTGGTGGAGATTTGTAAATAGGAGTTACGGTGGGTTGTAGATTGGTGGAGACTTGTAAACTGGATTAGGTGTGGGATACACATGAACAGATGGTGGTGGAGACTTGTAAATAGGCATTACTAGAGTGGTGTATACTGGTGGAGACTTGTATACTACACTAGGTGTTGGGTAGTCATGGACAGGTGGTGGTGTAGATCTTGTAAATACGAGTTACATGTGGGCTTTATACTGAGGGAGACTTATAAACAGGACTAGGTGTATGATACACATGGACAAGTGGTGGCGGAGACTTGTAAACAGGGGTTGGGGGTGGGCCATATACGGGAGGAGCCTTGTAAACTGGACTTGGTGTTGGGTACTCGTGAACTGGTGGTGGTGGAGACTTATAAATCGGGATAGATGGTGGTGACTTGTAAACAGGAGTTGGTGGGGGCGAGTAGTGTTCTTTAGGTTTCTCATGGTGGTGGTGGACTGGTGGAGGGGGTGAGGTGTAATGGTAGGAAGGTGGTGGTGGGGAGGCATATGTGTAATCAGCTGTGGCCACGTTAAGAGACACAAAGGCCACCATTAGAGTTGCTATGAGAGAGGCCATTCCTCTGAACTTTCCCATTTTAATGTTTGAGGGATGATTTGTTGTGCCTCTAGCTCAAGAGCTCAACCCCTTTATATAAGCTTCGGCGAATACTATTATTTTAATCCACTAGCTTGTACGCGGTGTGAATAATTGACGAAATAGATCGAAGACAGAAGAAACACAAAAGAAAAAAAATAACATCAATCAAATAAATTATTGGAGAATGTATTATTCTACTTATTCAAATTAAAGAAGTTCGACAATAGATATCTTGATTTAATGGTATTTAATGTTCATTTGTTTGGTAGCGTAGATCGCTTTATATTTTTATTATTCAATGGCAAGTCACATTGTCAACACCTCTTAGCTCAAGTGACATTGAGGTGGTCCTTCAAATTAGAGGCCATGGGATTAAATCTCATGACATGCAATTCTCTCTAATGTAGATATGCGCAGAGCTACCAATCAAGCTTAATAAGCTTGGGTTTTGTGAGTTAGTCTCATACCCATCCCCCGCCTATACAAAGCCCGTTGGGTTGCTCTAAGATAGGGACTTGTGGGTCGGCATGTTTACCTTTCATAAAAAAAAGTAAACAAAAAACGGCAAGTCACATTGCTATTGTTCTACTAGCTAGGCCAATGCATTAATTTGAATTTACGTGAGTTTTTACATGTTGAAAAAGGTTAACTAAATAAGACTCACATATTTAAGTTGATCCAATTAAACTAACCGAAGCAGGTCAATTTGACGGAATCAGTCTCTATAAATCAAAGTGTAATGTTGCTACCTCTCTAGATAGTGGTCTCGAAATATATGGATCATACTTGAAATCTTTAGTTTTTCTATAACAAATAAATAACTCATAATTGGTGAAGAAGACTGTTCATCCAGACGTTTCTCATGTGTTTTACTGAGTAGGCGAGTTTTATTCTATAATAACTAAAATTGCTTGACTACAGGCTGCAAGCTTAGCAAAGGATTTAATTATTATAGTATTGGCCTATTTAGGTGCCTTCTCAGTCCTTTCCGTTTGGATTTAGACTTTGGACTGCATATGCTTTTAAATGCTTTATCTTAATTTAAATTAGTGCCCTTTATAATTTAGAATCATTTAGTTTTAAATAATTATGCTTAATTTTGATTTTTAAAGTTTTAATATTGATCAGTTACATCGACAAACTCAAAATGACACCCTAATCAAAGCGATCCTATATCCACAAATAAGTATCATATGTGTAATTTTATAAATGTGAAAAATTATGAAAAAAATCACTTTACACAAATTGTAAGTTGTAACAATATAATCTGCCACAATTCAATCGTGCCATTTAGTATGATAATATAGTTTCTAATTCAAGACAAGACAATTAAGAAGTATCCTATAGCAATAGCATGACATTCATCATTTTCTTTGAGGAGAATTTTCAAAATTTTCAAAATAATCTTTAGTTATTATTTTTTGGGCAACTTTTAGGCAAGACATGTTGAGCATAAATAATTAAAGCTGACAGAAAAACATTGAAATCTCCTGCACCTTACAATAGATTAACACATGAATGAAATATCAAATTCACCAAACTAAAAGGTAATACAGTCATGCAGAAAGATTAAATGTAATTAATAGTACATTAATGAATGCTAGTTAGCTGAACTCATAAAATAGTTAGAACTTATTATTGCATATCTGAGTTTTAATTCTTATCTAAGATGACCTTTATATCTCTCTTTACACTTAACAATAAAAAGGAAAATCATAATGCAGCCAACTTATGTAAAAGGCTACTTTAAACCATAAAGATATGATTTTATGAGAAAGAAAAACAATAGAAAACGTTGCTGGATTATGCAATAGAAATGTGAAGAAGAAACAGAGTCTTGTAAATTTCCTTGAATTTTCAAAGGGCGATCTACGCGTCTTTTGCGTCGCACATGCAAATTCTACGCTTTAGCATGGCAATAAAGATCTTAAGCTTGAAGATGTGTCTCCCTGTAAAGAGAAAATTTAGTATCCACGCTTGTTGGCTTATTAATGTCAAAATTATTCTATAATTACAATTAATGTCTCAGTTAAGAATCTACATATACATATATTAAAACAAAACATTTTAAAATACATGGCAAGACGGTAATTCCTAATCTAAATTCAGCTTGTTAAAAGATATTAAAAGATTTTTGATTTTCATTATTATTATTTTTGCGTTTGTAATTTTTTAAAAATATACATATTAAAAGATTTTGACTCCAATATTATTATAGTTGTCTTTCTTAAAAAATATACATAATAAAAGACTGTGATAGAATATTGATCAGTTCATCTCACACTATTGTTATCTTGATAGTAATAATATCAAAATAATAAGAAATAGAGATTGACATTTTGATTTATATTACCTTCTCTTTGAACGTAAATATAAATATCGAATATTAACTGTTAGATATGATATGATAACAACTATAAATCCTATATATACTAGATAATACTATATATATGTGCAAATTATTACCAATGGGGACAAAATTATTTTTGATTTCGAGAGAAGAAAACTCTAAACAGTCGTCATCCTATTCTTTTACGAATGTGTGTCAACATTGATTTGCCACAGGTAAGACTATTTTTCATTGAGTGTATGCACGTATGATGTTTATTTTTTAAAAAATAGATTCATTGTAGTTTGAATCGTTTAGTTAACTTTAAAAAGTCATGAAATTTTTTCAATTCACGAAACTTCTAAAATTTTACCTAACATTGCTGATTATTATTTTTTATAACAGTAAAACCTAGACATCTTTTTCATGTAATTAAAAATTCATGATAATTATCATAATTAAAAATTTATGATATTTCCCATACATTCACATGAGGAGGGACATGCTAGTTGACGTATTTAAAACATGACCAAGATTGCCGAAAAGTTTACCTCTCGTCCACAGCCAAGCCCAGAAAGAAGAAAGGAAAAAAAAGAAGGGGAAAGAAATTCCAGGGGCACGACTAAGCGCGGTATATATTTTCAAGTGGTAGGATAAGGAGTGGTTGACACTTGACATAATGGATCTTCTTGAAGTAAGAAACTCATAGTAGTCCAATAATTGGTGTTGGAATTTGCAGAGAGTTGAAGTGGTTTGTGTCAAAGGCATGTCGTTGTGCATTTTGTCAACAATCTCGTAGCGATGATTTTGGCTTTCTTATTTCTGTATTCTCTTTTTTAATTTGATGACAACTTTCTAAACGAGCTGTGCAGAATGGACTGCTTTGGGGAATAATTAAAATGGTTGACTTGTACTGGCTGCTTAACTCTTCATTAATGCATTGATCAATGATATAAGTTCTCCACCCAAATTAATGGTATTTTTAATGCTTAATAATTTGATTTATTATTTTCTAATCGTGTTGTACTTAACAAAAATTAAAAAACCATTATTTTAGATACATCAATAAAATAAACACCTCTACACCAACGTACAATGGGACAGAATCAGATGGAAAATATCGCCATGAAAATATAGAGCTTTTACGGATAAAAATTAAAAAGAACTAATCACATCTAGTCAGTATACTTTTGTCACTACAAATAAAATTTCTCTAGAAGAAACAATACAATAGCAGCTAGTTGAAGGCCACAATGGGACCATCTACCACCTCCGTTGGCCTAATAATGCCTACGAGACTACCCAAAATATTTGCAAAATCTCCAAGGCCAAACTATACAATAAGACAACCTATAACTTAGACATTTACCAAAACGGCAGTGAACCACCCATGAATAAAAACCAACGGAACACCCAACTGCTCACAAAATATAGTTTAGACATTCTCACTAGTAAGAAAACTGCCATAAACTAGCACGAGCACTGGAGAAGGCAGAAGTTAGGAACCACCTGTTTGATTGGACGACGAAGCCCGATCCTTTTAACGCTTGTTGTATTATAACTTATTCTCTCAATTACCTCTTGCTCATCTCACAAAACCTTAAGCCACACAACTTTGCCCGAGCACTTCATATGCTTCACGAGCCTCTCGATAAAAAGAATTAAAATTGTCAATAACCCAGTTGCATGTCTTTTTGTTTCACAACTGCTTTATTAGCTTTCTTCTTGGATTTGATTGACTTTTCACTATTTCATCTAAGGATAGCAACAAGTTGAATTCGGATCGGATGTTTAAACAATCAAATTCGATCAAATTAATAATTGGATTTGAAAATTTGATCCAAATCTGATGTTGTCGAATCAGATGTTAAATTCAATTCGGATTAGATTAAATCTAGATATGATTGGATAATCTAATTATAATTTTCATTCAATATTTACATAATTTTTTCTTTCCAACCTTGTTTCCACTCACTTTCCATTGATACAGTATCAATAAGAACTTTGGATTATCTGCAAGAAGTGGCCCGACTTTCAATGTAGGTCAAAACATATGGTTGCCTAGCTTGTTAAATGCTATTAATGTGAATACTAATCCCCTATTCTTTACAATGGGGTCTTCATTGAGTTTTCAAAATTTTCACATAACATAATAGTTTGCTGTTCGTTCCCGTTCTATATTTGTGATCATGATAACCGTCCTTATCAAGATTGATTTGAAAATTCTCCTTACTCCAAGCACGAGGTGGGATTCCAAGAATTTCCACTGAAATTCTTCTTGTACTACATAATTCAACCTTAGAACACAATCTCCCTTCTTAAAACCATTTCATGCTTAAATCCAGTTTAATTTATCTTGATCTTCAGATTCAAAAATTATGAGGAATTCATAATTTTCTAGATTTATTGCCTTCAAGCACATAGGCAAATCTACTTTACTAGCAGACTTGAGAGTAATAGAATCTTAGGACCACTCTACTTCATCTACGAAAGGATGATTTCAACCATTACAAACTCTCCTCAACTAACTATTGGCTTCAAGCAATTTTTCTCTCTACTTTTGGTGCAACTAGGCCATTTTATTGATGTTTTTGAATTAATTAGTATATATATTATAATTAAACGAGTTACGCTACGTTGGATATAATGGCAACAACTAGCTCCTTTTCCATACCTTCTTCTTGTCTCACATAGGAGGATTAGAAGCCTCTTATGGGATTTTTATTACTTCCTTTTTGTTGGGCTTGTTGAATTCCTTTGGGCTTGGTTTTGTTAGTGTTGTGGGGTGACGGTTGAACACCACACACAAGAGCGCACCGTCCGCCCAGTCCGGTCCATGCCGTGACCATGGTCCATGGGTTTGTCTGCTAGTTGGTTAGGGGAAAATTCTTTTATTTTTGTCCGTTGCTGTAACAATCAACGATTTTGTGCTAATTTTTTTCTAGGCTTTCCTCTAATAATGGCTACTAAATGCAGTCAAGGGGTTATCCCTGATCTTCATCCATAATATCTCTTTTTCAGTACATTTTCCTCCTCCTATAGCAGTTAGTTTTCCCCTATAAATACCAGCCTTCTTCATGCTGCTAGACACACATAAACACTCATCATTTTCTTTCTTCTTCCCTTACTATTTTCTTTTTAATTGTTTTGTGTAATTGTTGTCTTGCACATTCTAAACCTCTGGCTATAAGTGTATGCGCTCATAGGCTCGTTGTATGAACCTTGGGAGTGATCTACTCCTTCAATTTGCACCCTGATCGAGTCCAAATCGCTTTCATGGCAGTAGTTCTGCATGACGCAGCTCTCAATCTCTTTTCTGTGCCATTGATTTTCCTTTAGTCTTCCTAACAAGTTGAAAGTGATTTCATGTAATCTGCAAATAAATGACTCTCACTATTAAGAAAGCCCTCCCAGACCTCCCAAAACTCGGAACTCTGGATGGAACCAACTACAGACATCGGTTTAAAAAATGTGTAATTTTCTTTGAACAATTAGAAGTTGACTATGTGTTGTTCTTCAACCTAACTGAAGAGAATAATGCATCTGAAACCACTGCTAGTTCTAGTGACGACACTAAACTTGCTGATGAGGCAACCATGAAAAATTTGAGAAAGACAATAAAATGATCGGGGGGTAGATGCTGAACCATATGACTAATCCCCTATTCGATTTTTTGTCACCCATAAATCTGCCAAGATCATGTAGGAGAAACTAGAGGTCAACTATGGAGCTGATGATGCTAAAAAGAAGACGCACATGTTGGTGAATGGTTGCAATTCCATATTACTGATGACAAGCCAATCATGGACTAGGCTCATATTTATGAGAACCTGTGTGTTAAAGGTTTGAACGAAAACTTGAATATGTGCGAGATACTACCAGCTAATATGCTTATTGAAAAATTTTCACCATCCTGGAATGATTTTATGAATCAGCTAAAACATAAGAAGAAAGATTTCACCTTATAGGAACTAATCAGTCATATGGGGACTGAAGAAGCTAATCATCTCAAAACTAAGGTGGACTCCCTTTATTTAAATTCTTCTAAAGCTAACTTTGTCTATTTGCTAGGCCTACATAGAGAGATAGATTTAAAGGAAAAGGTTAGTAAGAACTAGAAGACAAGTTATCCTAGCTAGGCAGCAGAACGAGTCTAGCAACAAGATCCAGAAGCCAAAAGCCAAAGGGATTGCGCTATGTTTGCGGCAAGCCATGTCAGATAGTGTACTAGTGCCGCTTCACAAAAGAAAGTCATGGCCAAACTAAAAGCATGTCAGCCAACGTGCAACCGAGGCCAATCTTGCTGGGAACATTGATCATCCATGTTGTGGTTGAAGAGGAAACCTAGTGCCAAACAACGCTGAATGAATCTATGACACTGGAGCTTTAAGGCCCTTCTATGCCACACAATAAGCTTGTGCAGGACTTTAAAGACGTTGCAGATGGTAAATATGTCTACATTGGGAACTATACGACTGCTAGAGTTATTATGGGTAAAGGGAAGATCCTTCCTAAATTTACTTATAGGAAATTACTATCTTTGAGCAATATGTTGTATGTGCCTTCCCTTCGTATGGCATATTTCTCAACAAATCCGGACTAAAAACTGTTGTTAGAGATGACAAAGTCGTATTTCTCGTAATGAGGTCTTTGTTGGGAAGGGATACTTGAATGAAAGTTTGTTCATACTTAATCCTACTTCTAAGAATATGAATGAAAATGCTTCTAGTTCTGCTTATGTTGCTGAGTATGTTGATTTGTGGCATACTAGAATAGGCCAAGTTAATTTTGCTTCCATAAATGACTCAAAATTCTATGCTTACTTTTCCTCTTTGAATGTTGATAACTTTTCTCAGTGTTATGTGTGCGTAGAAATAAAATATGTCAAGAAAACCCTTGAAAGATGTCACTAGTAGAAAAACAGAACTGTTAGAACTAGTGTATTAGCATACTCGTTTAAAATGTCATCAAGCACCTGTTGGAATATAAATTTAATCACAGTACAAACAAAGAATGGATGAGGGTGAGTCACCGCAGCCTGTTGGCAAAAACTGCATGTTTGGTCACGTTTAATGCTCATCATCTGCACTATATACCTTGGATTGTTCGCTAATTCAACTAGCTAGTCTTTTTTTTTATATTATTTATTTTAAATATGTACTAAGCCACAAAACCTTTATCAACCAAATAAGCTGACATCCTCATGTGGAGATTGATTTCAAATTTAATTCCAAATCTATATTCCAATGTCCACTGATTGTCCACTCCTATGCCTTGTGCGTGTAGAAGGGGGTTTCAGTTAAAGCAAATCTTATTTGTGTAACAAATTACAGATAGACGGTTCTCAAGGACTCTATTTTCATTTCGTACTATTCATACAATTTTATATGGCATTTTGTTATAACAATTCAATAGAATTCATGTTAAAACTAAAAAAAATCACAAAGTTCATTTTTTCTGCTGTGTTAAAAGTGGACAACCCATGCAAAGAGAGATTATGCATGACATTCAGCATCATCGTTTGTGCATGTAATGGGAAAATTCTGTGCATTGTCACAGGCTTCTTTGTAAGTAGTGAGATGTACTTTAAACTAATTTTCCGTTAATCCTGCTGAGAAATTACTAATTTAAGGTTAGATCTCAATCTAAGTAGTTTTAAAAAAGGTAAAAGTGTAGTTAGATCTCCTCTTCTACCTCATCTATGTAATTAAAGAATGTCCTAGAAGCAAGATTCACGAGGAATTTACAATTACTAATTTATATAGTAATTAGCAGTCATTCTTACAGTTTGAGCGTAATTATGTATAAAATTATGTAACTTGAATCTGCTGCCAATTTGTGTATTTGTCATATTATGCCCTTGCAAGCATTATCATCTCGATACATTTTTAACGTCATGTAAATTAAAAAAGAGTATAAAACTATAACTTTTGTGCTTGCATTGCCTGCCAAATTTGTTTTTCTGTAGGTCTGTTGTTTCGTAATTATCCTGAAATATCAGTTGATCGGATGTATTTTATAATTTCATTACATTTTCTATTATTGTTGGAACTGTAAACTTAATGTTGTTCCACACTAATAGTTTTGGGAGCACATACTCTCAACAGCCACATCAGCAAATATATATTAAAAAATTGATATATGATAAATACACACATAAAAAATATATATACGTAACCAATGAGAGTATGTACTCTTGGGAGCACATAAGAAATTGCAGTTGTAGGCCTTGACCATGTTATAAGTTAGTGAAAGTGTAGAGAAAAATGCTTCCCTAGAGAGGAGAACGAGAGCGATGCCTCTAAGCCTACTGGTCTTTACCCACCGCCCAGATGTCCGCATTTATGAAACCTAAGAAACCTCCCGACCCTCCTTCAGCCATCTCGATCGCCCATTCTCTACTATTCACCGCCCATGCCCAGTCACTTCAATCATCCTTGTACTCGACTTCAACCCCACAGTGTATAGATGTGGGTCTAGCCAAGCCCATCTAACTTGCTATCATTACAGATCGGATCTGCCGGTCACTTTACCGCGTTACTTTCCAATTTTTCTAAGATGATTATGGCACCTTTTTTTTGCTTTTTTCCACTTTTTCTGTCTGGGAGCTTGATTTGTGTTCTAATGATTACCTCTTCGTTACCTTTCTTGCACTGGTGATGAGAGAGAAGCAATTAATGCAGCGTGGTGGCTGTATGCAGTTGCAGAATTTGTGGGTAGCCGTGCTGAGTACTCTATAGCAACTACTAGCTTGAGATCATACACCCGATGGTTGTAGGTATCATGATGTTTGCTCGATTTTGGTAAGATCTAATCTTGATGAACTACTAATTGTCCAGCTGATGTCGGTTATGTGGTACATTACTTTAAAGTCAGTGATTTCTTCTGGGATTTGGGTTTCCTATCCTAGGATTTTGGTTATTACTTTGCTTGTTTATTCTTATTTCTCTGATTATGGGATTCTAATTTGTTGTTATCTTTATAATGAAGCTTTGTATTTTCTCAAGGGCTTGGGGGGGGTTTGTCCGGTGGGTTAGTTGGTTGTGTTTTAAATTATGGTATAAGCTTGGATGTTGGGTTCACCTGGAGTGCTATCTGCCTATAAATATATGTAGTTCACAACTCATCTCCTTCAACCCTACTTTCCTTTCTTCTCCTCAGTGGGTACTGCAAATGTCTACAACCCCTTCCTCCCACTCTCAGCCACACTCTGTTGAGTATGATTCCTCTTACCAGGCCCAAAATGCCAATTTGCTCAATTGTGCTCAACTTCCCAATGATGGTCTTACTTTCGGACCTTAGCTTCCAACTAACCTGGATGGAAGCTCTTCTCATAGTGCAGGCTGTAAGAATAAGGCAACCATTCCCACCTTCTCCCGGGCTGTTAAGCTCGTACTGGGAAGTATCAGTGGTCATTCTCTTTCTCGAATTAGGTTAGAATATCATGTTCATACTCCCGAGGGTCACCTAGAATCAACGCATAAGGTAAATCCCTCTACAGTCACCCACACTAAATTTGACCTGGCAACTATGAGTCTTTTTGGGAAAATATGGGGGGAGTCCATTCCCTTTCACGTAATTCGAGTCAAAACAAAAAGGGACTGGATTCAGGCTAAGGGGCAGATAGATTATGTTAACAGGAGAAATGGGTGGATTTTGTTTAAATTTGCCACTGTCCAGGATAAGGAATATGTTTGGATCAATCGACCCTAGTTTGTGAGTGGTCTCAACCTTGTCCTTAAACCTTGGGTTCCTTTATTTGATCCTTATGCTGTTAACATCACCCATGTTGATCAATGGCTTACTATTACTCATTTGCCTCAAGAATTTTGGGATGATACCCAACTTACTTCTCTGTTGGCTGGGGTGGGAATGTTCCTTAAAGCTGATGAGTACACTCTTAATCGAAATAAAGGAAAATTTGCTCGAGTTTGTCTAAATGCGGATGTTACTAAACCACTTAGGGAACTTTGACTATATGTACTTCGGAAGCCATCCTTTCCATGCCCGTCTCTTATGCAGGTCTTCATGAAGTTTGTGCTATTTGTGGAAGTACAGCTCATGCACTTGACTCTTGTCCGAACACTCTGTCCGTCTTAATTTATACCGCAAGTGCACAGTGTAGCGATAGCTAACACACGGCAAGTACGGGTCGTATTCCACAGGGAACCTAGTTCCAATTACTAGAACTAATTAAATTACTCAATCTAGGCGATCATAATTGTTGATTGAGAATTAAACGAAGGGAAATTCTAACAGCTAAATAGTAAAATATACAACAGAATGAGAAACACCTAGGTTGGAATTAACAGCACGATTATGCTAACTGAACCAATTACTAATCTCATCAAATAATCCCAAACATGTATCATGAGTACATAGATTGCTAGTTAAACCCATCTCCTCCCTCTCGCAAGGGTCAAAGACAGACCCTAGAAATGTTGTCTCCTATTTTCATGGGACTAAATCTTGAATCTCAATTAGAACCTTAATTATTTTCATATTAAAATCCTAATTGTCCACTAAGCCACGCCAAGTAAAGGTTCCGTCTTTCGATGCTCCCCTAAACCCAAATAATAAAAGATAAATGCCCTCTCGGACATTTCATCGAATATGTGGTGTGTGTAGCAGAAATCATGAATGCAAGTGTGAGGAAAGTAAGGGGTTGGGGCTAGATTTTGATTCAACTAAACATAATCGGCTTCAATCCCAACCCAAGTTGGGGAATTAGCCACGCATCATCACACAAGCAACAATCACAAATCTCAATTCACCAAATATGGATGAGCAACCAAAACCCTAAAGAAAGCGATAGCAGAAGAGAAAGGGGAAAGAAACAAACTTGAATTAATTGCTGAATGAGTGTAGAATAATCTTCAAAGCCAGTAACTTCAATCTAAAAGTGCCAATAAACTCAGTAAATAGAACCCTAGAATTCTCCCTTAAAAGCTCTCTCTAGAAAAGAAAACCAATGATAAGAGCTCCCCGAAAGGGCCGAAAATCATTTTAAATCGCGCGTCTATGAAGCCAACATGACCATGCCTGGACGCATAGCCAACCGTGCACAGGCGCATGGTCACACGCATGGTCGTGCATCCCTACAGGCCGACCATGTGGGGTTTCTACCTTGACTGCATAGCTATGCTTTCCTGTTGCACGGTCGTGCCATCTTTCGCTTGTCTTCCTCTAGCTCCAAAGGCTTCATTTGACCTCTATTCTTCCTTGTATTCATCCTAAAAGTTGCCATTCTATAAAAACCCGAAGGTTCCTCCTGAAAGTACAAACAAACCACATTATAAGCACAATTGAATCCAAGGACGTGAATTTGATCCTTTCTCATCCAAATTTATCATAGAAACAGTGAGAAATAGGGACCAAATAAGAGCTAAAAAGAGGTCAAAATAGAGGTTTATCACTCCCCCATGCTTATGATCACTTACTTATCCCCAAGCAAGACTAGCTCATAAAACACCAAAATGGGACATAAACCTCTAGTCACATGCCTCCTCAGGCAAGAGATAAATAATTGATATATCAAGCTAAATCATACATTAAGGATAGCTAAGTCAAGGTGCGAAACAATATCAATAAGACATGCAGACTCCCATTCATGAAACCCCATACCCAAATACAACACATCAAATGCCTTAGTATCGAAACACATAACAAGACAAGACCTTCCTCGATGAGTGGTGAGTAAGCAAGACTAGTAGAATCTCACCTTAGGACAAAGTGGAACACTCCCCTCAATATGTTTAGAATATGTAATAAGGGTGCACTCGATACTCTATCCAATCAAGAAAGCTACCATAAGTTTGGTAGAGTTCTTGATTCTCCACCGCTTGATACAAAATGCAATATGCCAATCATGAAGGCTTGTAGAAAGAATGTAATGGGGCCAAAGGTAAAGGATGAGAAGTGGAATAAACTTGGGAAGAGTGGAGTTAATAGTCAAAAGACTAGGGGGCAAAAAACACTTCCACAACTAATGTTGAAACGCCAACTTTACACCACAATTAAAAATTAAGCAACAAACCCACAAAAACCTCAAGGGGGGAGTTAAGCAATCTTATCGCATTACCCTCATGCCAATCACTTCATTTACAACTTTTCTATTTCTTTCTTTTCTTTTCCTTTCTGATTTTCTTTTCTACTTCTTTGCTTCCTCTTTTTTTCATCATTTCTATTTCTTTTCTTTGAAAGGAGAAAGGCATGTGAATGGCATGGGAAACACAAACTCGAATCACGAATTTCCCCTAAACAAGCCACTAATAATGTACCCAAGGTGAACTAACCTTTGAAGCAAATCCAACTCAACATGAAAGTATTGCTCCACTAGACCTTGACAAGGATATAGAGAATATCAATAGGCCAAGTGTGTAGTGTGTAGGGGGCAACAACAAAGACAAGGGAAAAGGCACAAAGGGCTAGCAAAGAGGATAGTACATATTAATCGGTGGCTTTTTGGCTCGTGTGGCTAAATAAAACAAAAATTGCCTCAATCATATTGACACATGCACATGCTAAATGTGATTTCAAAAAGAACAAGACCAAGTTTCAAAGATGCAATCCTGGATTAGTCACACATGAAGGAAAGTACGAGACTATATGCAATGAATAGTCATTAGGCTTAAAGTCTCACAGGTAAATCTATCATAGTCCAACAACCAAGGTATGTCCCACTTATCGAGGTCAATCAAGCCAAGTCACATGAGTCTTAAGGGCAATATGACATACAACATAGGGTAGGGGAAATACAAATGGCAATGCTAGAGCGCAATTCACAAAAGTTCACACCATAACAGGCCACACTTCAACACACAACTAAACCAGATCAATCAATCATCACCCCTTGTGTTCTCTTCATAAGAGAGGTTTTCTTACATATTTATTCAAAAGCAATAAATCTAATTAAGAAAGCGATAAAGGATATAACGGGAAACGAAGATAAGGGCAAGAAGTAGTACCTGAAAATCTTAAATGCACCCAGCTCGATCATTTCTCCTTTTTGAGATGCAAAATCTAGCCTATATGCTCTAAACTACATGCTCTAATAAACCGAAAATGTAAAAATAATCCTAGTGAAACTATATGAGGTCCTATCTATATGATGCGAATGCAAGTGGTATCAATCGACCTAGTCCTATGATCCACATTTTCATCTACAGACTAACAAGCTTACCCCCATGCTTAAGATTTTCATTGTCTTCAATAAAAATAACGCAAAAAAAGAGCAAGGGTAAACTCAGGGATCGAACGGTGAAAATGGGACGGACAGGGATGGCGTGACACACTTTTTTTTCTTTTCTTTTTTTTGGATAATAAATGCCTTGGGTTGCCTCTCAAGTAGCGCTTATTTTAGGCCCTAAGCTTGATCCTTACCTCAGGAAGGAGATGACGGCAGGATGGGGATAGGTGAGGTGGTAGAGATGTGGAACTGTGGTGCGGCTAACACCTCTCTAGGACAGTAATCACTCATCAGCACTTCCTAACAAGTGTCGTCCTCTTGAGTAGGCCCTCTAAAATTAGGAGTAGTTAATCAAGGGGTATAGGGCAAGACTATCATCCTTATATGGGGTCATCCGTCCCAATCACTCAGCTCGCTCTGGACATAGTCGGGGGAGGACTAGAAAGATGAGGGACTGAGGGGGCGGACTGGGCACCGAGCGTAGAAAGACGTGTGGGTGAAAGAAAACAGAAATCGACCATTTTCCACATATAATGAAGGATATGGTGCCAGTCGACACATCAATCACCACCCCGGCAGTCGCAAGGAATGGGCCACCTAGGATGAGGGGGACCAAGAGGTCCTCATCCATGTTAAGAATGATGAAATCACAGGGGATGAGGAACTTGCCCACCTGGATTGGGACATCCTCCAGAATGCCGGCAGGCTGCCTGGTGGAGTAATCTACTAGCTGAATAGTCATGCTGGTAGGTGTGAGGTCCCGTAGTTGTAGCTTCTTATAGAGAAAGAGCAGTATGAGGCTTTGCCCAGATCGCAAAGGGCTCTCTTAATCTGCATATCCCTTATGCAACATGGGATAGAGAAACTGTTAGGATCCTACAGTTTTGATGGTGACCGCCGCTGCAAGAGTGCTCTGTAAGACCCGCCAATGGGAGCCACTGAAGCTTCCCCAGGTTCTCCCTTCTTAGACAGGAGCTCTCTCAAAAACTTCAAATGGGTAGGTGCGTCTTTAAGAGCTTTCAGGAAGGGGCTACTGACATAAATTCGGCGTAGGGTATCCAAGAATCGCATGAATCTAGGTTCAAGTTGAGATAGCTTGGACCATATCAGTCTCTGAGGGAAAGGCACTGGGGCTTGTAAGTACGAGCGGGAGGTGGAAGACTAGGGTCCCCAGCAGAACCCAGATTCTCTTCTTTCTTCTTCCCCTCTGTTCCTGCAGAATCAGGAACTAGAACTATCTCTTGGAGAACCATCACCGGGCTCTCCTCTAACCCCTCTCCTATTGTGGAGATGGCATTGATGTGACCTCGGGGGTTAGTCTCGGGCTGACTTGGAAGATGCCCCTGAGGCCGAGATAGGTGGCTCACCTGTTGAGCGACCTAAGCGATCTAGGCATCCATTGTCTTCTGATGGACAGCCATGGCATCAAGCCTGGAAGTCAATAAATTGATCAATTCACTAAGACTTTCATTAATCTTGCTCTGAGTTGCTATGAAGCGCTCCATGAGACTCTCCAGATGTGATGTGGGTTGAGGAGGTGGAGGGGGTGGAGGATTGTAGGGAGATCTATTATGGAAACCAGGTGGCTAGACAGAACTCTGGGGGTGAGGGTTGGGGTTCTTATAAAGAGGATTTGGGTGACTCTTCTAACCCTTGCTATAGGTGGTGGGGTAGGGGTTATTTTGTGGTGGAGGGTTGTGGCTATGAGAAGCATTGATGTTAGAATGTATAAGGTTTTGATGACAACAAATCCAAGTGTTGTAGTTTTTGTTGTTGTTCCAAACAGGCTTTACCAACAGGGCCTTACTGCTGTTTTTCAATATATTAAAACTGCTTGACTAATGGTTTATCAAGAACAGGTACTCAAGTCAGCGATGTAAGAACAACCATGAGGAACAGGCTCTGTAAGGTGTTTGAAACATGTCCTGTGAAGTGTTTGAAGCATAGGATATAAGTGCAGCTGTGAGGAACAGGTTCTGTGAAGTGTTTGCAGCAGATTCGTCTCTCTACAAGATGACTAGTGGTTACAACAAGATGTCTTGATTTAATTTGGTTTTATATTTTTAGACTCTTGTTAATATGCCAATCAGAAACTCTTAACTTACCACTTACTTGAAACAGTTTTGTTTTCTTTTGGTAAATATTTCGGATCACCATTCAGAACAATCCTGGAAACAGGGTGATCAGGGTGTTTCCAGAATAAGCTGCGAAAAAACTATTTTGCACGATTTTTATCTTTTGGATTTTGAGCAGCTTCTTCAAGGATTTGCAAGAAAGATTTTTTATGGAGTATCTTACCCATTATCCTAAAAACGGTTATTAAAATCTAAGGGGATTTGCAAAATCTTTTTTGAATAAAAAGAATATCCAATTTTTGGCAAGTGGATAAGGTTGTTGAGAAAAACATGGGCTAGTTGCTGAGAATCACCGCCTTATGCACACGGTTTAGGAAGTGTTTCCAGCTCATGTTTCCTCATCCCTTGTGGCTAAAGAATTCTATATTCTTTAGGGATTTTAGTTTCCAAAAATTTGAGGAATTGTTTTTCAAGCACTATATAAAGTCGCTTCTTAGAACGATAGAAGCATTGGTTTTCAAAGAGAAAAATTTAGTGTTCATGAGCTTAAAAGTTTGAAAAGAAAACCGTGTCTAGTAAGTGAATTATTTGAGCTTTCAAAATTGGCATACTAGGACTTCATTGTACCCTATATTAGCTTAGTTGAGAAGCATTATAATAGGGTGTTTTTCTTTATACTCTTCTTTCACAAAAGTGAGTTGAGTGTGTGTCCAAATCAAGGGGATTTTGGACGTGGGGTAACCTGTCTTAGGGAAGACGGTTACGTGGGTTGCAATTTGTAACAAGGTGTGTTACTATTGTAACGTGATTAGCCCGTTTAGTGAAGTGTTTAAATCCTACACGAGGTAGGTCGTGGTTTTTAACCTCAGTTGGGCTAGAGGTGTTTTCCACGTAAAAATCTTGTGTCCATTATTTCGCATTCAATTTTGTTGGATTTTCGCTTCTGCTTATCTCAGGAACAACCTGTGCGAACAGGGTCTAAGACTGTTTGCCAGCAACTTGCGAAAATCGGACACCACAATTCACCCCCCTCTTGTGGTTGTGTACTCTCTAAATCAACAAGTGGTATCAGAGCAGGTTCTCCTTTGAAAGGCTAACACCTTGAGAGATCCTTGAAGATGAGTACCCCACAAGGCATGCTTGAAGGTCAATCCATAACTCGACCACCATACTTCAATGGCCAACACTATGGTTGGTGGAAGAATAGGATGGAAAACTACATCCAAGCCGAGGACTATGAGTTGTGGATGCTCATCAAGAATGGACCACTCATCCCAAAGAAAATAACTGAAGATGGAAAGTTAATCCCCAAGGAGCCTAAAGAATTCAATACTGAAGATTACAAAATGATGGAGAAGAATGCCAAAGCCAAGAAACTGCTATATTTCGGCCTAGGTCCTGATGAATATACTCCCATATCTGAATGTGAGTCGGCCAAGGAGATCTGGGATGCTTTGCAAATAGCTCACGAAGGGACCAATCAGGTAAAGCAATCCCGGAATGAATTGCTTGTGAGAAAATATGAGCTGTTTGAGATGGGTGATCGTGAAAGTGTGATGCATATGTACACTCGCTTCACTCACATAACGAATGAGTTGAAATCCCTAGGAAAATCCTTCACCACCGAAGAATTGGCGAGGAAAATCCTAAGAATTTTACCTCATTCTTGGGAAGCGAAAGTCACGACCATCCAAGAAGCTAAGGATATGAACAAGATCACCCTAGATGAGCTGATTGGCAACCTCCAAACGTATGAAGGAAAAATTCTCAACAGAAAGATGAGACAAAGAGAGATCGAGGTCTTATACTAAAGGCCTTAGAAGATGATTCTGATTCTGATGAGGAGAAGATTGCCATGATCACTCAAAAGTTCAAGAAGTTCTTCAAGAAAGTCAAAGAAAATAGCAAAAGGAAGGACTTCAGCAAGGCCAGGAACACCTCTCGGGAACAGTTCTCCGGGTGTTTCAAGTGTGGCAAACTGGACCACATTGTGAGAAACTGCCCACTGCACAAGGAAGAACAAGAACCCGAACACCCTAGAAAACAGGGGAGGAAACAGGGTGTAAGCAGCTCAGCGAAAAGGTTCTCAAAAGCTATGCTCGCGGCCTGGGGAGACTCAAGCGAGGATGAGGAAGGGTCTGAAGCTGGGGAAGCTGATGTAGCACTCATGGCAAGAAGTGACACTGATTCAGATGATGGATCAACAGATAGTCTGACTCAACTTAAGAACAAGGTACGTGGTCTAAATAAATCAACTCTTGAAGAATTAGTGTACACTATAATGGATATATGTGCTGAATTAAAAAGGGATGTTCGAGATCTAGAACTTGAAAATGAAACCCTTAAATTAGAAAAACTTGAAGTTGACAAAGAAACTCTTGCCTTGTATGAAAACATCAATGTGCTTAAAGAAACTCTACTCATGAAAGAAGAGACTTGTTCCACTAAATTGACTGAGCTGGAAAAAGAATCCCTTGACTTAAAAGGTAAGGTCGAGTCCTTGCTTGTAGAAAATAAAAACTTGCTTGAGAAAATGAAACAAATGGAATCAGACCTTGCCACAAACAAGCTCTGGAACATGTCCTCACAAGCACTTGAATGGTTAAACACCCATCATAGTCGAAATAGAAGAGGACTAGGTTTTGTGCCTAAGATGACCTACCCAGTGAATAGAAAATATGTAGGATTATCTGAGAATATTGTATGTTATCACTGTGGTAAAACGGGTCATTACCGTTGTACTTGTCCCTCAAGAAAGTATGTCATTAAAAGGAACTCAGTGTATATAAAACAAATATGGGTTAGGAAAGATGACATTTGTACCTCTAAAGGAATGGGACCCAAGTGGATCTGGGTTCCCAAAACTAACCTATGATCTGTTTTGCAGGCTGAAGTGAGAGAGAACAACCCAGCAAACAACCCAGCGAACAGCGCAGGGAACACCCTAGGGAACAGGCAGCTGTGGTATGTTGACAGTGGGTGTTCGAGGCATATGACTGGTGAAAAATCCAATTTTCTCTCACTTACAGCTTCAGAAGGAGGGAGTGTGGCATTTGGAAACGGCAAATCCGTGACAATTGTCGGTATAGGTAAGATAGGTGAGTCACTCTCCCATTCAATTGACAATGTTTATTTTGTAGATGGATTAAAACACAACTTGCTAAGTATGTCTCAACTGTGTGACAAAGACAACCTAGTAGTGTTCTCTCCAACACGTTGCTTGGTTGTAAATATGAACACAGGAGATGTTGTGTTGAGGGGGAAGCGACACAAAAATGTTTATAAAGTGTGTATTTCTACTCTTCCCCAAAATAATTTGACTTGTTTGAGTGCCCTAAATGATGATGTTATGCTTTGGCACAAAAGGCTAGGTCATGCAAGCCACTCGCTTTTGAACAAACTTGTAACCAAAGACTTAGTGCTAGGCTTACCTTCCATCAAATTCAATGATGACAAGGTATGTGATGCATGTGCCAAAGGTAAACAAGTCAGAAATTCATTTAAATCTAAAAGGTGTGTAAGTACTACTCGACCTCTTGAATTGATACATATGGATATATGTGGTCCAATGAGGATCATGAGCAGAGGAGGTAAGAGGTATGTGCTTGTGATAGTGGATGACTACTCTCGTTTCACTTGGACCCTGTTTTTGGCTTCTAAAGATGAAACTTTTAAAAAATTTCTTGCTTTTATTAAAAAGACTGAAAAGAGGGTAGGACACTCTTTGGTATGCCTAAGGTCTGACCATGGTACAGAATTTGAAAATTCGAGCTTTATTGATTATTGTAATGAGCATGGTATTGATCATAATTTTTCAGCTCCAAGAACACCCCAACAGAACGGGGTGGTAGAACGCAAAAATCGCACTCTAGAGGACATGACTAGAACAATGCTTGTTGCTAGTGGTCTTCCTAGAAACTTTTGGGCTGAAGCTTTGAATACATCATGTTACATTATAAATAGATGTATGATTAGACCTATTCTTAACAAAACTCCTTATGAACTTTTCAAGGGAAGAAAACCTAATATTATGCATTTAAGAGTTTTTGGTTGTAAATGTTTTGTGCATAATAATGGAAAGGATGTCTTAGGGAAATTTGATCCAAGGAGTGATGAAGCAATATTCCTTGGTTACTTCTCGCATAGTAAGGTATACAAAGTGTTTAATAAGAGAACCTTGTGTGTTGAGGAAAGTGTGCATGTGCTTTTTGATGAAACTAACTCTCTAAGCGAGAATGATGCACAGGAAGAAGACTTCGAACTAGGTCTTGTTAGAAAAGACGTGCTGCTTCAAGGTGAACAAGGTAAGGATCAATCGGAGGAAGCAAGGTCTGAGGCTGTTCTTCAGGAAGGTAAGCAAGGTGTGAACTAAACAGGGGGAAACAGGGTGGAACCCTGTTCGGGACAACACCAGCCGAATCCTTCAGGGATAAATCCAGGAACAAGCTCCCAAACAGGCTCGAGAACAGATTCTGAACCTGTTTCACCGAGTATTCCAGCTAGGATGGAGAGCGAGTCTGTGAACCCACTTTCACCACGATCATGGAAATACCAAAGTTCACATCCTCTTGATCAAATTTTGTCTGATATTAATGCAGGAGTTCAAACTAGATCTAGACTCAAAAATTTCTGTGCTTTCTATGCTTTTCTCTCAAAAATTGAGCCTAAGAATATTAATGAAGCCCTTGCAGATTCAGATTGGGTCACAGCCATGCAAGAAGAACTCCATCAGTTCGAAAGGAACAAGGTATGGCACCTTGTGCCACGGCCAGAGGATAGAACAATCATTGGAACCAAGTGGGTGTTCCGTAACAAGCTAGATGAGTGCGGAACAGTCACTAGGAACAAGGCCCGGCTGGTGGTTCAAGGCTACAACCAAGAAGAGGGAATTGATTATGAAGAAACCTTTGCACCTGTTGCAAGGATGGAGGCTATTCGAATCTTGATAGCATTTGCAGCCCATATGGAGATCAAGTTGTATCAAATGGATGTCAAAAGTGCATTTTTAAATGGGTACCTCAAAGAAGAAATGTATGTCAAACAACCCCCCGGTTTTGAAAGTGATGAATTTCCTAACCATGTTTTCAAACTTGACAAAGCACTTTATGATTTGAAACAAGCCCCTAGAGCTTGGTATGAGCGGTTGTCAAGTTTCTTATTGGAAAATGACTTTACAAGAGGTAAGGTAGACAATACCTTGTTTCTAAAATCTAAGAGGGAACATTTGTTGATTATCCAAGTATATGTCGATGACATCATATTTGGTGCAACTCATCATGATTTGTGCAATGAATTTTCAAAAATGATGAGGAGTGAGTTTGAAATGAGCATGATGGGTGAGCTTAATTTCTTTCTAGGCTTGCAAATCAAGCAAACTTCAAACGGCACCATGATCCATCAACAAAAGTATATCAAAGAGTTACTTAAGCGTTTTAAGATGGAGTCGGCCAAGCCCATTGATACTCCCATCTCTCCCTCAACCAGGTTGGTAATGGATGATGGTAGTCCCTCAGTTAAGGAGAAATCCTATAGGGGCATGATAGGGTCACTCCTATACCTGACGGCTAGTAGACCTGACATTGTTTTCAGTGTTGGTCTATGTGCACGTTTTCAGTCTAACCCTAAAGAAACTCATCTTAAGGCTGTAAAAAGGATTTTAAGATACTTAAAACATACACCTAATCTAGCCTTATGGTATCCTAGAGGTTGCAACTTTGATCTTGTTGGGTATGCTGATGCTGATTATGCAGGTTTCTTGGTTGATAGAAAAAGCACCTCAGGTATGGCTCACTTTCTTAGACCTTGTTTGGTATCTTGGGCAACCAAGAAACAACTCTCTGTTGCCTTGTCCACAGCAGAAGCTGAGTATGTGGCAGCTGCATCTTGTTGTGCTCAGTTATTATGGATAAGACAACAACTCAAGGACTTTTGTGTTGACATAGGATGCATTCCTATTTATTGTGACAATACAAGTGCAATTAACATTGCCAAAAATCCATGTCAACACAAAAGAACAAAACATATTGACATTCGTCATCATTTTCTAAGAGACAATGTTGAAAAAGGAGTGATCTCAATGAATTTTTGTGCCACTGAAAATCAAATTGCTGATATATTCACAAAAGCATTGGGTAGAGAACAATTTGAAAGGAATAGACTCGAACTAGGCTTAATTAGAACAACCTGACCAACCTGTTCTCTCTCCCTGTTTGCAAAACTTAAAAGTTACGGGCACAACATGTTAAATTTTTGTTTGCAATCAACTTCTGTGCTATGTTTAGCATATGTGAGGTTTGCAACTTGCTGACACTCATTGAGGTCTAATGAGATTGCCCTTATTGTCCCATGTTACTGAGCAAGTAACCTCAAGAGCAAGCACCAGGAACAGGTACGCCTCTTGTTTGTTAAATACGTGCAACAAATTGAAAATTGCTAATCTCTTCCCGAGGCGTGCGCGGCCTAAATAAATGCAAAAGCCCGTTGCAAAACGGGCAAAATCTTTTAAAGATTTCGCATGTCTCTCTCTCTCTTTAAAGCTCTCTTGCTCAATCTCTCACCTCCACCGAAACTCTCTTGCTCTGAAACTCTGTTCAAGAAACCCTAATCTCTCTCCTTCCTCTGAAAAATGGCGTCTCCCATTAGCTCCGAGAGCTCCTCGACCTTGACTCAGGGTAACCAGACATAGGGCACAACCTTGCAAACAGCCACAGCCCTGTTTGCGCCTACACAATTTCTGACGGCCCTCATGGAAGGTAAAACTACTGAACCTTCTCGACCAATTGTCTATAAACCTTTTGGGTTTTTGAAAAGCATCGACCTTATAACAGTGAATTTGAAATTGGAAGACATCCCTTACAAATTTGGATGGGAATTGATTTTGTTTGGAGAAACGGGGGCATGTAAACCCCAAGAATCTGTTGGGTCATCTGAAAGAGAAATTGGGCCTTTAGATGAAATCTTTCTGTTCGATCATGGACTAGATGACATCAGTTCGCTTGGGCTGTTTTCAGAGCAGGAAACAGGGCCTGAGGTTTTTAGGGATGACCTAGGGGAGGATTTGTCAAACGAAGAAAGGGGAAGTAGTGGTCAAATGGAGGAGTCTCCTGTGAAGCCTGAACACGCCACACCGGTACCACCAACCGGTGAGAAACGTAAACGATACAAAATTGTGGCTAGGCGTACTAGAATGCCAAGAACACGACCACCATCAAGGTCTAAAAGCGGCCAGACTGAAGAACCCTCAAAAAGTGAAACCCCTGTCAAACCAAAACCACAAATCTCCTCTTCGGCCAAACCCACAACCAGGCCAACTCGAAAATCAGCCCGAATTGCCTTCCACTCCACACCTCGTCCTGCCAAACAGTCATCCCCTGTTGTTGAGGAAATTGATTCCTCCTCTGAGCCTTCATCAGATAGCGACACTGAGAACACCACCTTCAAACAGGGCACTCCCGTGTTCTCAGAGTCCTCAGAGGATAAGCCTCTGCCTGCACCAAAATCAACCTCCACTTTACCCTCCAAACCATCACCCCTCAAAACTCCCAAGAGAAAAGCCTCTCTCAAACACGCCTCCACCCAAGACCCTCCTACTGAGCCTCGACCTAAAAGAGCCAAGAAGTCTACCCCGTCCGCAATCTCAGCCAAACTGACCCAACTGCTTTAGAGACGGGTAGTCAGGGGCAAAATTATTAAGGTAAAATATTTTGAGGAACAGGGCCTGGGGGTGTTTCTGCACAAGCTGCGTGCACAGGGGTGGTATGAGCTGTTTACAAACACCCAACTGGGGTGTTCTGTACATGAGTTAGCAGAGTTCTATGCCAACTGCACTGTCACCGAAGGAGTGCTGACAAGTATTGTTAATGGGCAACAGCTTCGCTTTGATGCGAAGATATTAGGGGAAATTCTGGGGATTTCCTCCTCGGGCTTTGATATATATGTGAGAGAAGACAAGACTATTCTAGGGACAGCCAGGCTGCTGGAGCTCGCCCAAAAATTTAGCCAGCAATCAAGCCTCCAAACACCCAAGTCCGTGAAGAAAGGGGACATGACATCGCTCCATCAATTGATATTCTGGTTTATCATCAAGAATGTCATCCCCAGGGGCCACGGTCGCAATCTTGCTGATGCTATGGATCAATGTTTGATGGATATGATGGACAAGGAAGAGCAAATCAACCTTCCTGCCATCATGATTCGCCACATAGCAAGAATTGCAAACACCTCCAGGGAACATGACCTGTGATACGGCTTCTTCCTGACTAGTGTGTTTGAGCACTTTGGGGTGACTCTGCAGAAGAAGGTGGGTGCTCAGTTCATATATGAGATTGGGAGTAACACCCTTATGGGGTGTGGATACACTTTGGTTGAGGGGTCTGCCTCAGAACAGGGGACCAGAACACCCCGTCCTCCTGTTCCTAGCAGTTCCTCAGTCAAGCTTGAGGCTGCTTTGGAAGAAAACTCTCGACTCAGTGCTGAGCTTACTGCTGTAAAGGCTGCCCTGGACGAGGAAAAAGCTCTAAACGCTAAACGCCATGAAGATCTCCTCGCCCTTCTTTCTTCCCTCTCTGCTAAATTTGCCCCTCCTGTTCCCTAATCACCCCCATAAGTCGTTCCCATCTGTTGTTCTCATAGGCTGTCTCTAACTTCTCTTGGTTCTCCTTCCCTCTCCGTTTGTACTTTTCTGTTGCACTCTTTTGATGAATGACAGGTTATCTTATTTTTGATTGGCTTTGCCTTGCTTGCTTTTGTTGCGAATTGCTTGTGTGTGACTAGGATGGCCAATCTCATTACCGTACCAACACACATGAGTGTATCGCCTGTTGCCTTTCCTCCATTACCCAAGTGGTGGTGATAGAAAACACCCTATGTTTGACTGTTCGCCTCTACTTTTTAATGATGCCAAAAGGGGGAAGATAGGTTGACCAATATTGTTTTAGTTTTGCCATGGACGAGTTAAATTTCTTACACTTTTTCGATACTAACTGCTTCATGTGAATTGTCGGTCCTATAAATAATTGGCACTAATCACTTCAATTGTCCTTGGAAGTCAATATGGTCACTTGGTTTGTCATCATCAAAAGGGGGGAATTTGTTAGAATGTATAAGGTTTTGATGATAACAAATCCAAGTGTTGTAGTAGTTGTTGTTGTTCCAAACAGGCTTTACCAACAGGGCCTTACTGCTGTTTTTCAATATATTAAAACTGCTTGACTAATGGTTTATCAAGAACAGGTACTCAAGTCAGCGATGTAAGAACAACCATGAGGAACAGGCTCTGTAAGGTGTTTGAAACATGTCCTATGAAGTGTTTGAAGCATAGGATATAAGTGCAGCTGTGAGGAACAGGTTCTGTGAAGTATTTGCAGCAGATTCGTCTCTTTACAAGATGACTAGTGGTTACAACAAGATGTCTTGATTTAATTTGGTTTTATATTTTTAGACTCTTGTTAATATGCCAATCAGAAACTCTTAACTTACCACTTACTTGAAACGGTTTTGTTTTCTTTTGGTAAATATTTCGGATCACCCTTCAGAACAATCTTGGAAACAGGGTGATCAGGGTGTTTCCAGAATAAGCTGCGAAAAAACTGTTTTGCACGATTTTTATCTTTTGGATTTTGAGCAGCTTCTTCAAGGATTTGCAAGAAAGATTTTTTATGGAGTATCTTACCCCTTATCCTAAAAACGGTTATTAAAATCTAAGGGGATTTGCAAAATCTTTTTTGAATAAAAAGAATATCCAATTTTTGGCAAGTAGATAAGGTTGTTGAGAAAAACTTGGGCTAGTTGCTGAGAATCACCGCCTTATGCACACGGTTTAGGAAGTGTTTCCGGCTCATGTTTCCCCATCCCTTGTGGCTAAAGAATTCTATATTCTTTAGGGATTTTAGTTTCCAAAAATTTGAGGAATTGTTTTTCAAGCACTATATAAAGTCGCTTCTTAGAACGATAGAAGCATCGGTTTTCAAAGAGAAAAATTTAGTGTTCATGAGCTTAAAAGTTTGAAAAGAAAACCGTGTCTAGTAAGTGAGTTATTTGAGCTTTCAAAATTGGCATACTAGGACTTCATTGTACCCTATATTAGCTTAGTTGAGAAGCATTATATTAGGATGTTTTTCTTTATACTCTTCTTTCACAAAAGTGAGTTGAGTGTGTGGGAATTTTGGACGTAGGGTAACCTGTCTTAGGGAAGACGGTTACGTGGGTTACAATTTGTAACAAGGTGTGTTACTATTGTAACGTGATTAGCCCGTTTAGTGAAGTGTTTAAATCCTACACGAGGTAGGTCGTGGTTTTTCACCTCAGTTGGGCTAGAGGTGTTTTCCACGTAAAAATCCTGTGTCCATTATTTCCGCATTCAATTTTGTTGGATTTTCGCTTCTGCTTATCTCAGAAACAACCTGTGCGAACAGGGTCTAAGACTGTTTGCCAGCAACTTGCGAAAATCGGACACCACAATTCACCCCCCTCTTGTGGTTGTGTACTCTCTAAATCAACAATTGACGTGTTCAATATTAGGAGGAGCATTGTAACACTCAACGGAGGTATGATCATGTACACCACAAGCCTTACCATATGCATAGGCCCCCATTGATGACCCCGCAGAAGTGACTGATAGGGTAGCCACTTTATCCAATTGCTGTGCTAGGGCGTCCACCCTGCTGGCCAGGAGTGTCACAGCATACACCTCGTGTCTGCCACCGCCTCTCTTAGGGGTGGCTCTCTCACTCGACCAGTGATAATTGTTGGAAGCCATCTCTCCCAACAATGCCTTCGCCACTTCAATAGACTTGTCCATGAGAGCACCCCCCGCTGTGGCATCGACAGAAATTTTCACTGACCGCTCCAACCCATTGTAGAAGGATTGGATTAGGAGCTAGTCAGGAACTCTGTGGTAGAGGCACTGTCGTTGGAGGTCTTTGAACCTTTCCCATGCCTCGTAGAGGGACTCCCCATCCTGCTGGGCAAAGGATGTGATGTCCGCCCTCAGCTTGGCGGTCTTGATAGGTGGAAAGTACTTGCTAAGGAATGCCTTGGAGAGAACCTCCCAGGTGGTGAACGAGTTGGGTTTTTCATTCTGCAGCCAGTCACTAGCCCTATCCCTCAGTGAGAATGGAAAGAGCATTAGTTGAATCGCGTCGGTGGTCACCTCGTTGAGCTTGATGGTGTCACACTTCGTAAGGAATTTACGAAGGTAGACGTTGGGGTTGTTCAAGGGGTGGCCGTCGAACCGGTCCCGCTTCATGAAGGTGATGAGCGCGAGACTAAGTTCGAAGTTGTTGGCTTCGACCGTCGGGTTCACAATAGACAATGTGATACTCGACGTTTGTGGCAGGGTGTAATCGCGCAACACCCTCTGGTCTTGCCCTATCGTCGCTGCTTCTACTTTCTTCCTCCTTCTCGCTTCTCCGCCATGCCTGCGTGCTGCTGCTTCTATCTCAAGATCCAATGGGATAAGCTCTTGACCACTTTGACTCCTCCTGCGCATACGAAAGCAAACACTACCACAACATAAGCAGTTTCTAGCAAGAATAGGTAGAATGATTAACTAAAACAAGAAAAGGAAAGCAAAAGAAAAGCCTAATCTAGAGTATTCTAATCGGTCCTAATATTAAAAGGCGCAAGCTCGCCGGCAACGGCGCCAAAAACTTGTTCGTCTTAAATTTATACCGCAAGTGCACGGCGTAGATGTAGCTAGCAACCGGCAAGTACGGGTCGTGTCCACAGGGTACTTGCTTCCAACTACTAGAACTAATTAGATTAATCAATCTAGGCGATTAGAATTAAACTAAGGGAAATTCTAATGACTAAATAGTGAAATAAACAGCAGAATGAGAAACACTTAGGTTGGAATTAACAGCATGATTATGCTAGTGAATCAATTATTAACCCCACCTAACAATCCCAAGCTTGCATCATGAGCAGATAGATTGCCAGTTAAGCCCATCCCCTCCCTCTCTTAAGGGTCGAAGACTAATCCTAGAACTGTAGTCACCTATTTTCATGGGACTAAAAGTCGAAGGATTACAACATCTACAATCTCGAATTTTAATTAGAACCTTAATTGTTTTCATATTAAAACCTTAATTGTCTACTAAGCGACACTAGGTAAAGGTTCCGTCTTTCAACGCTCCCCTAAACCCAACTAAAAATGAACGAATGCTCTTTCGAGCATTTCATCGAACACCTGATGTGCGTAGTAGAAATCATGAACAAACAAGGGGAAAGTAGGGGTTGGGGCTAATCCATAAGTCAAGGACACATAGTCAGCATTAATCCCAACCCAAGTTAGGAGATTTAGCCGAAACTCATCTTCATAACAACAATCACAACATTCAATTCAATAATCATGACAACCAAACCCTAAAATAATCAAGAACAAGGGAAGGGAAGGATGGAGAGGGAGAACCTGGAATTTATCGAATGAATTAAAGGCAGAATAAACTTCAATCCAATAGCGTAATCCAAAAGCAAAGTAAAAACTCTGAACGAAAACCTAAAAATCGTCTAAAATGAAGTCTGAGGAAAGAAAACTGAATAATACCCAAAACAACCCCAGTGGAGTTTTAAGTCGCGAAGGCCAAGGGGGGCATGGTCATGCTCCGAGGCACAGTGGGTCCGTGCCAAAAAAACTGGCACAACTGGCCCGGGCTGGCCACGTGGCAAGGATGTGCCACTTGGCGTGGCCAGAATGTGCCACTTGGCACGGCCAGACCGTGCCACTTGGCTGGCCAGCCGATTGTGCCGGTTTTCCATGGCCTGGCTGTGCTATCCGTGCTAGATCCTTGGGACTTCTGTGTGACGTTGAGCGACCTTTTTCGTGACTTTAAACTCGCCTACTTAGCACTCCTTTCTGCTAAATATCGTCCATCTTTCCGTTCCTTCGACAAAGTCCTTGAAAATACATACAGATGCCGTATGAGTAAAATATATGCTGAAGGAGGCCGATTTGACCCTTTCTTAACACGATTGAATGTGAATACGAGGGAGAAAAGAAGTCAAATAGGGGCTAAAATAGGGTCAAAATAGAGGTTTCTCAATTGTCACTCTTATATGTAGGAATATCGCAGGAAATGCATCTTCACAGGTTGTAGTGTCACAGAACCAACCCCTTATAGAAGGTGACGTTACTCAAAATGATGTGCAACCTCCTTTGAGTTATAGGTGGAAAAGAAGAGCCCAACAAGCACTTCAGAATGGTATTTCTTTTTTTTCCCACTTTGGGGTTGAATATGTATGTAATACGTTAAATTTGCCAATGATCTTGATGATTACTTGTTTATATGGAAACTCGAAGCTCACAAGCGTGGCCAACTAGAGGGTTGAAGTCACTACGTGAGAGGGAGCAAAACCCTAATATTAAGCCTTTTGCGAAGATCCCACTAGGCATGGAACGTGTCATCAGTAAAAATGCTAAACACTTCATTAGTGAGTGTAGCAAGTGGGTGAAGGAATTCTGCCCACTAGATTCAAGGTAATTTTTGTCCATTTTGTCCTGGATGTAAGCTCCCAACATTATTTTCTTTATTTCACTTAAACTCTTGCACTACCCGATCAAGTAATCATAATTATGTTTCGTGTAAGTTGTTTAACATAATCCTTCCCTTGCAGGAACTGGATTAGGATGGATAAAGATGCTAAGACATAATTGTTCGATAAAATCAAGGTAAAGTTACAATTATATAGCTTATCATATTGAATGTGGGAAATCCAACAATAATGTCATTCTTATATGTGATTCATTTTTGTTACACTAATAACATTCTTGATGTTGTACTAACTTATGACTTTTTCTTCTGTTAGGTTCATAATTTAGAATCTGATATTAATCCTTTATACCTAAGTCGACCCATGCAATGCTTTGTCTTCTTATCTTATATTATTGAATTTAACATGACACTTACCTTCTAAGAATTGCCTTCTAAGAATATGGTTAATAACAAGCAATGAGCGTCTAATATGCATTACTGCATAGAGAATGCTGGGTTGCTGCCAATGCAGTTTAGCTTGATGCGATTTCATTTGATTTATCACATGCTTAGCCTCAATTCACATCTGTTTTTGGGGCGAGGTTTTTTTGCTAAAAGATAAATGTCCATCCCTTTAGTTCAATGCATATGCCATACATAAGGGCCAAAGACTACGCCAATTTTTTGCTAATTTGTATTTTGCTTGTGCCACTCTTATATGTGATTCGTTTTTGTTGCACTAATAACTTTGTCTAGCAAGAAGGCTAAATATAATGCAATCAAGTCATGAGGTTTAGTTTTAATTGTTTGTTTGTGTGTCTATTTGCCCCAATCTAGGCAGAATGGAATTTGCCTACAGAAGCCGATGGAATTAATGTCGTCTGTGCATTGGAACTACAATGTATGCTATTGTTTAGAGGCTGGCATTACAAGCTAAAGGAAGAACACTTTGCCGGAAAGACTATTACTCAGGCTATTAGCAATAGGCCTTTGGAAGTGCACTAAGACAAATGGGATTGGCTAGTTAACCATTGGACAGATCCGAAGCAGCAGGTATTTTATGATCACTCTTCATTTAGAGGCTCACATTGGGTTGGTCGTTTAATTATGGTTTGTTGCATTCATATTTGCTTGATTATCATCTTGTAGCATATAAGTGAAAAAATCAGGCAAATAGGTTGAGGCAAAAGATAAAACCAGCAAATGGCTCGAAGTTAACTGCTAGAATTTATCATGATGAGGTGAGTTAATGAAAGTAGCTTCATGTAGTCATATATTGATATTTAACTATTTGCTTTAACTTTGTTCTTTATTTTACAGATAATTCCATCACTAATGCACCTATAAGACTCTACTCAAGCCCCACCATAGCGGTGCACAAGATCCTACCCAATAAATTGATGAAGTTCCTACACATGTTCAATTATGGGAGAGGATGAAAAGGTGTATTCGTATTCCTCTTTTGTATACTTCATCTCTTTTTATATATGAACCAACGAATCTTATTTTATACTATTTGCCATATATATGTTGTAAACTGGCATAAAGATGGATCCTAGGATCCTGAAATAGCGGCAAAGTATGAAGAATTTAAGGAACTCCATATGAGCCAAATCAAAAAGGAAGGTGCTGATAACTTATCTCTCAAAGAGGCTTATCTCTTGGTTATGAAAGAAGAGCCTGGTTACCATAGAGAGCTTGGGCCTGGTCCATAACCGCTTAGAAAAGGTAGAGCTACTGAGGTGATGAAGGTCGAAGTAGCTGCTGAAATCCAACAATTGCAGCAAAACGAGGCTGCTCTGCAAGGTCAAGTTGGGGAGCTCCAATTAGCCAATTCAGAGCTCAAAGCTTAAATTGAGCGAATGAAATGTGAAGCAATAGAGAGAGATAATAAACTCAAGTAGGAATTGATAGAGAGAGAATGCAAAGATAAGAAGGAAGCAATAGAGAGAGAGAAGAAAATTAGAGCAAAGGTCATGGAGATGCTGCGTAATCTGAACCGTGACATATAAATCGCTCAGGTACATTACTTTTTTAGTTTATCTCAATTTATTTCAGTTTCTGCTCCTTTCTCTCTCTTTCCCTCTCTCTCTCTCTATCTCTCTCCATAGTGAAGGGATACTTGGAGCTATTGTTTGGCTCCCCTATCTCTCTCCCCCTCCCTCTTTCTCTCTCAATTTGAGCTGGGTTTTTGTTGTCTTGTTGTTATTGTCCTTTTGGGTTGCTGCTTGGCGGCTGCTTGGTTTGCTTGGTCAGTGTTGGTGTGCTATGCTTTTAGCTTAGTGTTGGTGTGCTATGATTTTACAAGCAACTACATACTGTTGTTATTGGTCAATGTTACAAGCAAGCACATACTATTGTTATTGGTGGCTGCTTGGTCAGTACTGGTGTGCTACGATTAATGTTGGTGTGCTATGATTTTAGGTCCCTGTTGATGGACTTTTAAAGGTCATGGTTGGAGCCTTTTGAGCTAGAGCTGGTTTTTGTTTGAGTTACAAGCACATATTGTTACAAGCAAGCACATACAATGTAATTTGAGCTGTTTGAGCACATACTGCAAAATTTGAGCTGTTTGAGTTGCAAGCAAGCACATATTGTTGTTATTGGTCATTGTTACAAGTAAGCACATACTGTTATTATTGGTGGCTACTTGGTCAGTGTTGGTGTGCTATGATTTTAGGTCCCTATTGATGGACTTGTAAAGGTCATGGTTGGAGCTATTTGAGTTAGAGCTGGATTTTTGTTGTTTGGTAGGGTATTTGAGTTAGACTTGGGTTTTTGTCAAAGCCAGTCAGTGTCAGTGTTTCGCATGGTTTTTGTATTGTCATGGCTGCAACTTAGTTATGTAGGTTAGTGTTGTTGGTGTTTTATGATTTTCGTCCCCTGTTGATGGATATATCCGAAACCTTTTGTGTGATGTATGTGACTTTCTTCTCTGGTTTACAAGACCAGTATGTGCTTGCCAGTATGCATAACTGGGTATGGTATTGCAAATGTTTACATGGTCCTCTCTGTTGATAATTTTCACATCAACTGATCTAGGCTAACTTTGTATTATATGATCACAATTAAGAGGAGTTGCAGAAATTATTTTTTTTAAAGGCCAATTTTTGTTCTTTTTTTCATTGGTAATAACAGCTGGATACCCAGAAATGGATATTGAATTATTTTCCTCATGTCAAGCTTCTTTTTGCATGTATTATTTATGCAGCAATGTTTTAAACTCCATTTCTTCTACTTATCTTAGTGGAGTGTGGTTAAGCTTAACTTCTAGCGAGTTTCAAGTGTTTTATTAGAGAACCTATCTCTTCTTGTGTTGCCTATATTATTGACTTTAGAAATAGGAGTTGAGATGCAGAAAATCTTTCACAATCCGTCATTGAAATTTGTTTCCATGCAGCTATGCTGTAAACTCTAGTTCTTCCACCTTATGTTAGTGGTTTGTGATTGAGCTTAACTTCTAGTGAGATTTGAGCTCTTTATTGGAGCAACTATCTGTTCTTGTGTTGTGTACGTAATATGAGCAGGATCACTGTTTCTGATTCTCTTTCAAGAGCCAAGACCATCCTAGTTTCGAGTGCAAATGTTTTATGATTTTGGTCTCTTGTTGATGGAACTTGACATTGACATGGTACCTTTAATCATCCTCATGAAAGAGTAAAAGAGTGATATTGTTGATGTGGGACTTGCTCCTTCAGGCCTGGTCACTTTTGTTTTCTTTTTGCTGAAATAGTGAGAATTTGGAATCTTCTATATCTTCACTTTATCCTGACATTGTTGATGTTGCCCTACATGTTGACAGGCTCTGCTTAACATTGACTCATTTTGTCATCCGATTGTAAAAATGTGAAGGTATTATTATCATGCTCTTTTCAAAGCTTCTTCAATGTTTGCGTAGCTTTGAGTACTATATTTATATGAACGAATTAGCAAGCATTGTTTGATGTTTTCCTTTTGTTCAGTCTTGATTGGTCAACGCTAGGTTCATTTATGGAGAACCATGGACATCAATTTTTTTGGGTATATAGAACAAGGCATGGAAGCAAGGAGTCGGTACATGTTCTTATTAAAGAATGAAAAAGGTCAATTGGCATCCTTGGAGACAAGTGAAAAACCATTTTGCACATATCACATTGTAATATGCATATAGTTCTCATATTTCACTCGTCTAGCATGTATCTGCTTCTGATTTTCATTTTTGGATAAAAAACTATCATTACTTGTTCCATTCCATATTTTGGATAATGTACAAAGTATGTACATGTATGGGTGTTTCCATGGTAATTAGTAGCAATCAAATTAAAGTACATAAATTTTGTTAATATTGATGTGCTATTTAACATGTATGTATAGTTTATATTATGATGTACTAAAGAAATCAAGCAACCCAGAAAATCACATATTGGGTTATTAAAAAAAATTCAATGCCCAAAACTACAAAGCAATTCTTCCACTGAGCAGTAGGGCCACGAAAAAAGGAAATTGAGGCCCACTAGAAAAAGTATAAACCTTCCCCTGAGCAGTAGGGCCACAAAAACTGAAAACTGAGGCTCTAGAAAAAGAAGGACAGCAAAAAATTTCGAGGTCCTGCACACAGTAAGGCCACAAAAGCTGGAAAGTGTGGCCCCCATACCTGAAGACAGGGCCACAAAACTGAAAATTGAGGCCCTAGAAAATGATGGGCCACAAAAAATTTCATGGTCCTGCACACAGTTAGGGCCACAAAAACTAGAAAGTGAGGCCCTGTACACAAGTGGGCCAAAAAAATATTCGTGGTCCTACGGAGTAAAAGGCGACAAATATTTTCGTGGCCCTTATCGTCTTCATGGGCGTCGAAAATTAAATTTCGCTGCCCTATTTGTGGGCCTCGACATTCGAACGTCGAACACGCGATGAAAATTAACTCGTCGCCCTAACGAAAGGGCGGCGAAATTGGGACATTGGGTGACGAAATTGCTCCTCGCCCAACATCAATTTTCTTGTAGTGATATTAAAAAACGGGTATGCTTGAAACTTCTTTTATAAAAAACATGCCTTAATGAAAGAAAATGTAGGAGTGATAATGTTTCCACTACTTACCCCCATTCTTTTGAGTTAGACTGAAATCTTCATTATTTTTTTATGTCAACTTATTGACGTCGATCCAACAATTATTTAACGATACTTTCAAAGTACCATTTACTTATTCAAACACTAAATCCTAGGGCAACACGCGGGTCTTAGCTAGTTGTTGTATACCTATAATGTAGCATTGAGCTGCTTGTTGCTTAATTATATTGGACTAAAATAAGACAATCTAATAAATAGTTCTTTGTGCAATTTGTATATTGTCACATTTTAGGAGTTATTAGAATTATCATGTTCCGTTGTAATCTTGAACTCTGCCCTCCTATTTTTAACTAGAATAGAATTTTACACCATGTATGAAATCTTTTTCTTTTTTTTTATTATAGTAGTGTTTGGTTCGAGGAAAATGATTTTTCTAGAAAATGATTATCTAATTTTCCATTGTTTGACACAATAAAAGATGAAAAACTATTTTCCAAGGAAAATGATTTTCCCTCTAATGGAAGAAAATGATTTCCTTTATGAGAATATATGAAGTTGATTTTCTTTCTTTAACTCTTTGACGATATGGTCAGCTAAAATTTATGTGCAAAATTCGATTTCAACGGTGTGGATCGAAACTTGACTATCCGATGGTAAGAACTAAAATAAACTCAAGTCTAAATTTTGAACTCAAATTTCTTTCATTTGGCAATTAATTATCTCCACCACAACAATTTAATCGACATTTTTTGCTACTAAAATAATTCAGTTGACTCGTCACTAAAATAGTTTCAACGGTTTGGATCGAAGCCTAATCATTAGATAGAAAAGATCAAAATAGGTTCAAATTTAGATTTTGAACTCCATATTCTTTCACTTGGTCAACATCTTTTTCACCATGACAATTCAATCGATATTTTTTGCCACTTAAAGAATGCCGCTAATATTTTTCACAACTAGAATAATTTTAACAGTTTGAATCGAAAGTTGATCATCGAATAGGAAAAATTAAAATAGGCTTAAATCCATATTTTGATCATGACATTCCTTCACTTGGTCTATATTTTTCTCCACCACAACAATTCAATCGGTATTTTTCTTCATTTGAACAATTCAGTTGATGTTCTTCATCCCTAAAAGAATTTCATCGGTACTTTTCACATAGAAACTTGATTATTGGATAGTAAATATTAAAAAAAGCTCAAATATAAATTTTAAATTCAACATTCCTCCATTTGATCAACATTTATCTCTGCTATGGCCATTCAGCTAACATTTTTTGCCACTTAAACAAGTCAGTTGATGTTTTTTCTTTTTTTTCATTTGAAATGATTATGTTGTATCAACCGGCAGAAAGTATGACATGAAAATCAATTTTCTTTGGAAAATCTTTTTTTTCCAACCAAACGCTACCTATATAAAAAAGAAAGTTCATCAATGAAAAGTTATATGATATCTACAACGATGATTTTCTAACGAGAATAAATCCAAAATAATAAAACAATTGTTTATTCCAACAAAGTTAGTTATAAACATACCTTCTATGGTTCTATACTAGCAACCTCACTCTAGGCACAAACAACGTCCTTTAAATTCAATTTGTCTTTCCCAAACATCAGCGAGTTATAGTACAACTTTATAAAACATGTATTTATATGATACAACTGATCTAATTAAGATAATATCGTAAAACAAAGTGAATAGCATGCAAATGTAATCAACTGGTGAAAACCATAATTGAAGTTGTCAATTCAAGTTGAAGAATTGCAAATAATTAGCACCAGGTTGGCAAATCGCATTTGGCTTTGAGGATATGGATTTAAGTTTGGTGAGGTTTGAAATTGTGCATGAAATTATTTGTAATTATTGGAAAATTAATGCCACTTGACAATGGAGCCCAAGTTTTTAAATTTGATTAGAGATGACGTGAAAACTTGGATTGAAGGGGTTACGCAATAGATTGAATAATTGGGGGCTATAATACTAAAAATTAATTTGATTTTACCCAATTTATAATAACATTTACCCAACAAATTACTTATATATATATATATATATATATATATATATATATATATATATATATATATATACAAAAAGTTGAGGGAGGCTGTGAGCGCCTTGCCCCCACTTGATGCCATGCTCTGGAATTTGATTAGGTCGGACTTTTACACGTCGGATTCCTATCGGAGTGTAAACCATGAAAGTACATGTTGGTCGTTTTCATTCGATATATACATGATTTACTATTATAATGAGATGGACTACGGACATGTTAAATTTCAATTTGATTTATTTATAATTTTGAACAATTAACAGGCCAATACTTTAGTAATCAACTATTTGAGGTGTCATCCAGCAAGAGTGACTTGAGTGAGCTTGAGTTTTGCCTCGTGACAATTTCCTAACCCCGTTAGTCATTAATACATGCAAAGTGGTTGAAGAGGTCAGACAATGGCATGAGTTGAATGCTACTTGCGACGAGGTCAGTTTTATGGAAGCCAAATCGGTGATAATTTTCTGAAACAAACATGATGAGGATTAACTTAGTCAGAAACTTGGTCCTGATTCATGTCTCTATCACTTCCAATTACAAGTGGACCAATTTTAATTTAGGTAGTATTGGGTGGGAGGAAAATAATTTTCCCGAAGAATGATTTTTCAATTTTTCGTTGTTGACACAATAAAGGGTGGAAAATATTTTCCAGGCAAAATGATTTTCCTCCCAACGCCAAACCACAGCCCTTAGCATCAAAAAAATAAATATTGAACGCATGCATTGAATTTTCTTTTTCATTACAAAAATCCGGTACATTGGAGACCGAAACTTAGAGACCGAAAAAAAATCGGTCTCCAATTTTAATTAGAGATCAAAATTGGAGACGAAAAAACGTTGGTATGTGATGGAGACCATATTTAGAGATTGGAAGGTATCACAGACTCTAATTATAACTGGCATGGAGGCCAAAAGTAGTGGACTGAAATTAAGACCACAATTAGAGACCAAATTTAGCAGTCCATTTCAAATGGAGACCAATTCTTTTTGGTCTCAGATATTCGGTCTCACAACTCTCTTTTAAAGTCCACTTATTTTTCCTTCGGTTCATCGCGCGCCCAGAACTCAGATCTCAGACACCTTCTTCCTCAGGCAGAGTGAGAGAGCAGATCGAGTGAAAGCTAGGGTTGTGGCCATCAATCAATTTGCCCATTGATCATCTCAGACCAAGAAGAAAGATGCTGCCCAGCTATCAATTTGCTAATTCCGGTGCAGTATTTGGTATTTTCGGTCTCCATTGCAATATTCGCTCCCCAAAATGATTGAAAACAAACTGACACCATGAGTTTTCAACCCATTGTCAGGGGCCACAATTTTCGGCTACTTACTGGTGAAATTCCAGTGGCTTTTAGGCTAGGTAGGGTTTTAATTTTTCTTCTTGTTAACTTGTTTTGGTAATTCAAGAATTTTAATGAGATGAACTATGCCAGAGTTGTGATGAGCAAGGGAAACTAGTTGTGCAATTTTCGCTCCCCAAAATGATGTTTGTATTTGTCATAATTTCGCAAACTTCTCAGCGTAGTGCCCGTTTCTTTGCTGGCTTGCCGTGTAGGTAGGTATTCACCCCTTAACGACGAGTTTTCAATCCCCATAGTCGTAAGTAGCTGCCAGTTGCTCTATGGTTTGCAGCCATCCCTTCTTGCTCCTCGGTAAGTATATGTGCTCGTTTATTAGGGTTGTGCCTTGTGTAATTAGGATTTAGGGCTACAGTTTACCAATTTTTTGAATGATGATAAGGTTCTGAGTTTGAGAAATATGCTTTGTTTTAGTTAGTTGAGAAATTTGATGGATGCTAAAGTCTCTGCGTTCGAATTCACTCTCAGAGCTGGTGATTTCCTGCTGATAGTCTCAAATTGGTTGCAACCTGAAATCTGCAAGTCCCCTTTGATGCGAATTTGCTTACCCATAACCCGAAAATCAGTCTACTTAAATTATGAGTTACTGCCTGCTGATGTTGTATATGTGCATTGGGAAGATTGTATGCTTGCTATTCAAGTGCCTAATCAAGATCAGTCTACTAAGAACCAATAATTCCACTTTGATATGATTTATGAGTTGGCCCTTTGCGGCTAGGAAGGCCTCTGTATCTTACGTATATGAGGCCTGGGGTAGTTCAAGCTAGACCAAATTGTTCGTTCCTGCTGATGTTGCATGTAGGTTTTGGGATGTGGATGCAGGCTATTTTGATTATCTCCACGAAAGTGTATAGGTTATTTTTGTACTTTTTTAGGCCAAACCAAAGCTTCGAGGCTAACCTCTGCTCCAAGTTGTATCAAAACTTTGCAAAACCTCTGACTAAAATATTACATTTTGATATGATAGAATCTTATTAAAGGATCTAATAGATTCTTTTCAATTAATGGGACATGTATATTATATTGATTGAGGAAATAATAGTGGTTTAATCGATGTAGTAGTTATATAAATTTTCCCCCTTGATCTTGATTGGCAATAATGGTTATATAAATCTTTCAAAAATATAGTTTCTTATATTTTTTATTGACCCTCAAATAAAGTACTATTATGGCTATGCTTTTGCTAATCGTAGTCATTAATGAGTGTGACAGGTAAGTATAAGGAATACTTATAGTCATTATATAGGGAGTTTCATGTGGTTGACTTTTATATATAGAGTCTATCCAATTGAGTTCATATTACTATAAAAGTCCTCATCTTCTTGCTGATTTAGTTCATGTTACTACAACCTCTTCTAACCTTACATTGCTTAAATGACATCAACATGATTTAAGTAGTTCATCAACATTCAAATTTCTCATTCAAATTCTTGTATTTTTGCTTCAATTTAAATCAGAGAAAAAAACTCATTTTCTCCAAACTTTTTTTCCCTTCACATTTTTTTCCTTCAATTTTTCTTTCCACCAAATTTTCTAAGAACCAAACGGAGCCCTAGCCACAGGGGGAAAAAAAACTTAGAGGTGGAGGATTTTCTGGATGGCCAGATCGAAAAGGTACGAGAGTGATTTAGAGTATCTACCAAATTAACAACAAAGGCAAACCAAGCAAATATTCAAAATTGTACAATTAAATAATTCATTTGATTTATTTCATTAGAGGAACCATATCGAAACCATTCAATAACAACTTAGCTGTGGGCACATAGAACTAAAGTAATACAAATGTTCCCTTAATTATATTGCTTTATTGTATAAAAAAACTATATTCCAAATCGCAAAGCTAGCAAATGGTAGCAATTCATCTCGCTTTCTGCAAAGATTTGTTCTCCGCTTTTGACTTTCTCCTGTCCGTTGTCAAGCAATTCATCTCGCTTGCTGCAAAGCTCAGCTCACCTTGACAACAAATTTTGATCAAAGTCGACTTGTCTTAGTAGGGAGGAGGAGGGGAAGCATAGATGTAGGGAGCAGGTGAGTGATGGACAGGTTTAGGGTGAGGCTGAGGTTTAGGATGAGGGTGATGAACTGGTGGAGACTTGTAAATGGGGCTAGGTGTTGGGTATTCATGAACTGGAGGAGATTTGTAAACTGGGCTAGGTGATGGGTGTTCATAAACTGGTAGAGGTGGGGACTTGTAAATTGGAGTGGGTGGTGGGCTAGTGTATACTAGAGGGGACTTGTACACTGGACTTGGTGTGGGGTATTCGTGGATGGGAGATGGTGAGGATTTGTAAACTGGAGGAGACTTGTAAATTGGACTGGGTGTAGGATATATATGAACAGAAGGTGGTGGAGACTTGTAAATAGGGCTTATTGGTGGGGTGTATATTGGTGGAGACTTGTACACTGGACTTGGCATTGGGTACTCATGCACAGGTGATGGTGGAGATTTGTAAATAGGAGTTATGGGTGGGCCGTAGACTGAGGGAGACTTGTAAACAGGACTAGGTGTAGGAAACACATGGACAGGTGGTGGCGGAGACTTGTAAACAGGCGTTACTGGAGTGATATATACTGGAGGAGACTTGTACACTGGACTAGGAGTTCGGTACTCATGGACAGATGGTGGTGGAGATTTGTAAATAGGAGTTATAGGGACTGGGGGAGACTTGTAAATAGGACTAGGTGTAGGATACACATGGACAGGTGGTGGGGGAGACTTGTAAAGAGGGGTTGGGGGTGGGCTATACACAGGAGGAGCCTTGTAAACTGGACTTGGAGTTGGATACTGGTGAACAGGTGGTGGTGGAGACTTATAAACCGGGATAGATGGCGGTGACTTGTAAACAGGAGTTGGTGGGGGCGAGTAGTGTTCTTTAGGTTTCTCATGGTGGTGGTGGCGGATTGGTGAAGGTGGTGAGGTGTAATGGTGGGGAGGTGGTGGTGGGGAGGCATAGGTGTAATCAGCTGTGGCCACGTTAAGAGACACAAAGGCCACCATTAGAGTGGCTATGAGAGAGGCCATTCCTCTGAACTTTCCCATCTTTAATGTTTAATGAGGGATGATCTGTTGTGCCTCTAGCTCAAGAGCTCAACCCCTTTATATAAGCTTCGGCGAATACTAGTGGATTAAGATAATGGTAGTACGCGGTGTGAATAATTGACGAAAAAGACTAAGAGACAGCAGACAGAAGAAATACAAAAGAAAAAAAAATCAATTAAATAAATTATTGGTCCATTGGAGAATGTATTGCTCTACTCATTCAAATTAATGTATTGGAGAACATTTAATGGTATTGAATGTTCATTCGTTTGGTAGCGTAGATCGTTTTATATTTTTGTTATTCAATGGCAAGAGCACATTGCTACTGTTCTGCTAGCTAGGCCAATGGATTAATTTGAATTTACGTGAGTTTTTACATGCTGAAAAAGGTTAACTAAATAAGACTAATATATTTAAGTCGATCCAATTAAGCGAACCGATGCAGTTCAATTTAACGGAACAAGTCTCTCTGTGCAATATTGCTACCTATCCAGATTGCATTCGCGAAATATATGAATTTGAAACTATCAACCAAACAAGGACGGATTTATGTTAGATGTTACTGAAGTTATTTATCTTCATCATACTTGAAATCTTTAGTTTTTCTTCAACAGGTCAAAATTGAGTTTATAATTGGTGAAGAAGACTGTCCATCCAGAGATTTCTAATGCGTTTTACTGAGTAGGCTAGGTTTATTCTATAATAACTAAAATTGCTTGATTACAGGCTGCAAGCTCAGCAAAGGATTTAATTATTATAGTATTGGCCTATTTAGGTGCCTTCTCAGTCCTTTCCGTTTGGGTTTGGACTTTGGAAGGCATGTGCTTCATCCTGTGTAAAAATTACTTTCGGCCAAAAGTGATAATATTTGCAAGATGCTTTTAACTGTTTTGTCTTAATCGCCCTTTATAATTTAGAATCACTTAGACTTAAGTAATTATAATTAATTTTGATTTTTAAACTGCCAATATTGTTTGGTTACATTGACCAATTCAAAATGACATCCTAATCGAAGTAATCCTATCTGCGAATAAGTATCATATGTGTAATTTTATAAATGGTAAAAACTATGAGAAAAATGACTTTACACAATTTGTAAGTTGTAACAATCTTACACATTTCAATCGTGTCCTTTAGTATGATAATATAATTTTTATATCAAGACAAGACAATTAAGAAATGTCCTATAGCAATAGGATGACATTTACCATTTTGTTTGAGCAGAATTTTCAAAATTTGAAAATAATCTTCAGATATTATTTTTTGGGCAATGTTTAGGCGAGACATATTGATTATAAATAATTAAAGCTTGCATAAAAACATTGAAATCTCCAACACCTTACAATAGATTGACACACGAATGAAAGATCAAATTCACCGAATTAAAACGATAGGCCCTGTTCGGCAACAATGTTTTACGCTGATAATTTTGATTATAAGTGTCCGTTCGGTAAAATGACCTTTACAAATAGAATACAGAGTTTGTGGGCGCGTAACGTACGTTTGAGTGAGGTTTGCAGCGTTTCATTAACTTCTTCCAAATTTGCTCATTGTGCAGTATCCATCGTGAAAACACAGCTTATGTGGCCTAGCTTGATGTGTTTCCTCATGACTCATCCGGATGGCAAATCTTATTTTCTTCATGATCTGATCGCCTCCTCTTACACGACCGAGTGACATGTTAGAATTCTCAAATTGAACCTTTTTTTCGTTTTGTTTCGAATGAAGTTAGCCTCAATAACCAGTACTGTATGTGCTGCGGCTCAGGGGCAGGAATGAAGATGGGAAAAAAAAGTTTTAGCACAATGACAATAATAATATAATAAATTATGTCTTGTTATGTCATTTCATATGTATCTGCTAATTCAATAACTACTTTTACCGAACATGTTTTATTCTTAAGCTATCTAAGCAGCTATCCGCTATCTAAATAGATATTCGCCATTCAAACAGCTATCCGCTATCCAAACAACTATCAACTAATCAAATTGTTTATTTTGCCGAACAGATTCATAGGCACGCAAGAAGATTAAATTTAATTATAGTACATTAGTGGATGCTAGTTAGTTGAACTCATAAAATAGTTAGAAATTATTATTAAATATTTGAGTTTTAGCTCGTATCTAAAATGACCTTTATATCTCTCTTTACACCTAACAATAAAAAGAAAAATCATAATGCAACCAACTTATATAAAAGGCTACAAACCATAAAGATATGATTTTATCATAAAGAAAAAATAAAAAAAGTTGCTGGATTATGTAATAGAAATGTGAAAAAGAAAGAGTCTTATAAATTTCCTTGAATTTTCAAAGGGAGATCTACGCGTCTATGAAACCTTTTCCGTCCCGTATGCAAATGCTAGATGCTTTAAAATCGCAATAATGATCTTAAGCCCTAAAAAGTGTCGCACTGCAAAGCGAATCTTTTAAAAAAGATAGTTAGATACAATAGCAGATTTAGACATTTAGAATAAAAATATTCATCTATTAATATCATTACTAATATATATTATCAAAGAAAAAAGTATATGATATATACTATGATAGTCTATTTTACACAAGCGTTTCGTCTTTTTCTTTTTTTCAATGTTTACAAACGTTCCATTTTACATTTTTATACTAGCAGAACTCGATATGTAATAATAATATAGCTGACTTTTTTACTCAAAAAAAATTATGGGCAGTCTACTTCTCATTTGTTCTCTGTGATCCTTCATATTTTGAATCGTATACATAAATTTTACTGAAATTATAAAATGTTACAATCACATCCCATTTACTAAAACCGTTGGTTACAGAATACAAATTATCAGCACCAAAAATAAAACCCATAAAAAATCAAACTTAAGCAATGAAGTGAATATGCTGAAATATAAAATATAATAACAATACAAATAACCCAGTAAAATTTTTTTGATGTATTTAATTTTAATTTATTTTGCTATCAAATTTCAACATTATGGATGTAGTTTTTATATTTTAAAAAAATTACAGATATCACTTTGTGAACTGAGTATATTTAGAGAGTGTTCATAATTTTTTGGGCCCATTTTACGAGTGTCTATATATATTAATTTAACCTCTTTCAAAATAACTCATTATAACTTTTTTGAGCTAGAGGTGTCCATGGACACTCCTATCCGACAAATAGATCCCATGGTTGGATCGATGCATTAGTATCTACGTTATTGAATTGAATTCCAGTGCAACTCCAAATGAAAAAAGTTCTATATATACCCTAGAATTCCTCCAACTAGCCATAGGCAAAATTTGTCTAGAACTCAATAATGATGCTATAGGCTATCAAGGAAATTCTAGTGGGTGACACAATTATCAAGGTCGATGCATCACTTGCTGAAGAGCTCCCAGCGCGTGTGGCTGGGAGTCCCCTCGTCCACTTACTCCTCTTGGGTTTGAATTTGGGGAGCAAATTATACTTTTTGCATGAAAATTTACGCTGGGCTTTGTGCTCGAACTTTGACACCCCTTACCCCTTGGCCTGTTAAGGCCCATTGGGTAGGGCCTGATGGGTAGGCCCACTTACCCCAAAAAAAAAGGTCGATGCATCACTTGTCGCCAACTAGTTGTGAGAGAAACTTTACTTCAATTTACGTACACTTGTTGGCTTATTAATGTCAAAATTATTCTATAATTTAAACAATTAATATCTCAGTTAAGAATCTATATACACATATCTTAGAGCAAAATATTTTAAACCTAATAATTGGCACATAGCAAGCTCTCACAGTTTCGACATTAATTCCTAATTAAATTCAAGCATGTTGAAGGATAACAAAAGATTTATTATTTTCGATGATGAAAGAAGAAGACTCCAAACAGTCGTCATCTTATTGTTTTAGCAATGTTTGCCAACATTCATATTCTATAGAGAAGACTATTCTTCACTATATGCATGCAGTCATGCACATATGATCTTTGTTTTTTAAAAAATAAATTCATAGTATTTTGTCTCTTTTGGTTTCTTAAAAAGTCATGGAGTTTTTTTAATTCAAGAAATATCTAGAATTTTACCTAAGGTTGTTGATTATTCACTTTAATTCGTATATATAGTTTTTATGATGGTAAAAACTAAACATCTTTTTTGTATAATTAAAAACTCATAATAATTATTACAATTAAAAATTCATTAGATTTTTTATACAATCATATGGGTAGGGATATACTAGTTTGTGTATTCGAAACATAACTGAGTTTACCTCTCGTCCGCCGCCAAGCACAAAAAGAAGAAAGGAAAAAAGAGAACAGCAGAAAGAAATTAAGGGAGCACGACTAAGGCACTACTAAGGCATATTTGTAAGTGGCAGATGGGAGTGGTTAATAATGTATCTTCTTGAAGTAGTCTGTGTCAAAGGCGTGACGGTGTGCGTTTTGTAAACAATCTCATCGCGATGATTTGGGCTTTCTTATTTTTGTATTTTCTTTTTTAATTTGATGACAACTTTCTGAATGAGCTGTGTAGAGCGGACTGCTTTAGGGAATAACTAACATGGTTGACTTGTAATGGCTGCTCAACTCTTCATTAATGACATTGATCAATAATGTAAGTTTTCCAGCCAAAATAATGGTACTTTTAATGCTTAATAGGTTGATTTATTGTTTTCCAATCATATTGTACTTAATAAAAATTCAAAAAATGATTATTTTAAATACACTAATAAAATAAACATCTCTACACTGACATATAATGGGACATAATCAGATAGAAAATATTGCTATGAAAATATAGTGCTTTTAAGGATAGAAGTTAAAAAGAACTAATCACATCTACTTGGTGTACTTTTATTACTACAAATAAAATTTTGTTAGAAGAAACAATACAATGGTAGCTAGTTGATGGCCACAATGGGACCATCTACCACCTCCATTGACCTAATAATGCCTATGAGACTACCAAAAATATTTGCAAAATCTCTGAGGCCAAACTATCCAATAAAACAACCTATCACTTGGACATCTCCCAAAAAGGTAGTGAATCACCCAAGAATAAAAACCAACGGAACATCCAACTGCTCACGAAACATGGTTTAGACATCCCCACTAGTAAGGAAACTACCAGAAACTAGCACCAGCACCAAAGAAGGCAGAAGATAGCAACCATGTCTTTGATTGCACGATGAAGCCTGATCCTTTTAATGCTTGCCACATTATAACTCATTCTCTAAATTGTAGCTTACTCATCTCACAAATCCGGATATAATCAAATAATCTGATTATATGTTTTCATTCAATATTAGTACATTTTTTTCTTTCAAACCTTGTTTTTATTCAACTGTCCATTGATACAGTATCAACAAGAACTTTGGATTATCCTCAACAAATGGCCTGACATTCAATGAGGATCGAAGTATATGGTTGCCTGGCTAGTTAAATACTATTAATGAGAATAGTAATTCCCTATTCTTAACAATATGGTCTTCATCAAGTTTTCAAAAATTTCACATAACATAATGGTTTGTTATTCGTTTTGTTTCTATGTTTGTGGCCCTGACAACCACCCTATCAAGGTTGATTTGAAAATTCTCCTTACGCCAAGCATGAGGTGGGATCCCAATAATTTCAACTCAAATTGTTCTTGCATGGCGGAATTCAACCTTAGAACACAATCTCCCTTCTTGAAATCAATTCATGCTTAAATCTAGTTAGTCTTCCAAAATTAATTTAGCCTAATCTTCATATTCAAAGTTATGTGGAATTTATCATTTTCTGGATTTTTTAACCTTCAAGCACATAGGTAAATCTGCTTTAGTGGCTAACATGATAATGACAGAGTCTTAGGACTGCCTTGTTGCATCCACCAAAGGATGATTTCAACCATTAAAAACCAACTTCAACTAACTATTGGCTTCGAGCAATTTTTGCTTCTACTTTTGGTGCAACTTTAGGCGATTTAACTGACCTTTTTGAAGTGATTAGTATATACATTAGAATTTAATGAGTTGCATTGTATAGGTATTGTTGGATATAATGGTAACAAGTCGCTCCCATTTCATACCTTCTCGTTATCCCACATGGAACGATTAGAAACCTCTTGTGAGATTTTTATTACTCCCCTTTCCCTGGGGTTGTTGAATTTTTTTGGGCTTGGTTTTGTTAGTCTTGTGGGACAAGGTTGACTACCATACACGAACAAATGCCGCCCACCCCGGTCCAGCCGGTTCATGGCCGTGGTCCATGGGCTTATTTACTAGTTCTTTGAAGAAAAATTCTTTTATTTTTGTGTGTTGGTGTAACAGTCAACGATTTCATGCTGATTTTTCTCCACATCTTCCTCCATTAATAACTATTAGATGCAGTCAAGGGTTATCCCGAACTTCAACCATAACATATGTTTTTCAGCAGATTTTCAAAACTTTACAGTGGTTAGTTTTCCACTACAAATACCAACCTTCTTCATGCTGCTAGACACACAAAACACTCGTCATTTCCTCTCTTCTTCCCTTACTATTTTCTCTTCAATTGTTCTGTGCAATTGCAGTCTTGCGTATTCCAAACTTCTGAATATGAGTACACGTGTTTAGAGCCACACTGTGTGAACCTTATGAGTGATGAACTGGTTCTATTTGCACCTTGGTCGAGTTGAGATCAATTTCAGGGTAGTGGTTCTTCACAACACAACTCTCTCTCTCTCGCTCTCTCTTTTTCTGCCATTGATTTTCCTTTAGTTTTGCAAACAAGTTGAAAGCGATTTCATGTTATCTGCAAATCAATGGCCCTCACTATTAACAAAGCCTTCCCAGATCTCCTAAAACATAACCCTCTAGGCGGAATCAACTACAGATGTTGGTCCTAAAAACTTCTAATTTTCTTTGAACAATGAGAAGTCGACTATGTGCTGTCCTCTAACCCAACTGAAAAGAATAATGCATCTGAAACCATTGCTGCTTCGGCTAATGGCACTAAACCTGTTGATGAGACAACCATGAAAAATTGGAGAAACACAATAAACTGGTCAAGGGACATATGCTGAACCATATAACGAATCCCCTGTTCAACTTTTTGTCACCTAAAAATTTGGCAAGATCACATGGGTGAAATTAGAGGGAAAGAACAGAGGTGATGATGCTAAAAGAAGAAGCACATAATTTGTAAATAGCTGTGATTCCAGATTACTAATTACAAGCCAATCATGAAGTAGTTTCATGTCTACGATAACTTGTGTGCTGAAGTTTTGAACGAGAATGTGAAGATGTGCGAGATATTATAGGCTAATGTACTGGTCAAAAAATTTTCACCATCCTGGAGTAATTAAATGAATCAGCTGAAGCATAAGAAGAAAGATCTCACCCCGAAAGTACTGATCAGAAGTTGGATTCCCTTTCTTAAGTCCTTCTAAGGCTAACTTAGTTGAATCTATTGTGCCTACATGTGGAGATAGGTTTAAAGGCAAAGGTTAGAAAAACCAAAAGTCGAGCCATCCTAGGCGGTAGAATGAGCCTAGCAACAAGATCCAAAAGCCAAAGGGGGTTGTGTTATGTCTCCAACATGCCATGTTACAAAGCGTGCTAGTGCCCACCTCATAGAGGACAACACCAGCCAAACTAGAAGCCTATAAGACAACCCACATCCTAGACCAACCTTGCTGAGGGCATTGGCAATCTATGTTGTGGTTGAAGAGGAAAACATGGTAGCAAACAGTGCTGAATGGATTTATGACACTAGAGTTTTAAGGAACTTCTGCGCCAATAAGAAACTTATGCAGAACTTTGCAGATGTTGTAGATGGTGAATGCGTCTATATGGGAAACTCTACAAAGGGAAACTCTACAAATATTAGAATTACGGGTAAAGGGAAGATTCTTCCAAAATTTACTTCTAGTAAATTACTGCCTTTGAGTAATGTGTTGTATGCATCTTCCCATCATAGAAACTTAGTTTTTGGTATACTTCTGAACAAAGCCAGAATAAAAATTGTTATTGGAGATGACAAAGCCGTATTTCTCATAATGGGGTCTTTGTTGGGAAGGTATGCCTAAATGAAAGTTTATTTGTACTTAATCTTGCTTCTGAGACCATGAATGAAAATGCTTCTAGTTGTGCTTATATTGCTGAGTCTGCTGATTTGTGCATGGTAGGCTACGCCATGTTAATTTTGCTTCCGTAAAATGACTCAAAAAAATATGCACTTAATTCCTACTGTGAATTTGATAATTTTTCCAAGTGTCCTATGTGCATAGAAGCAAAATATGCCCAAAAAACCCTTTAAAGATGTCGCTAATAGACAAACAGAACTACATAACTAGTGTATTTAGACCTAGAAGACTTCAAAAAAACAGTCAGCAACAGAGTAAAAAGTTATGTCACCTTTGTAGATGATTGCTTTAGATATACCAAAGTATAGTTGGTACGGGTTCTTGGAATCAGAACTGGAACCGATGGTTATTGTTCCGGTTCCCAAAATTCTGGAACCAAAACCTGTGGTTCTGGTTTCGATTCTGAAAAATGAGAAACCTATTTGACAGGTTCCAGGTCCGATTCCTAATTTTGGAGGCGGGTATGCTCACCCCTACTTTGATTGAGCTTGAGCAAGGAGAAGGTAAAAAATAAGTGCTCCTAGTGCTTACCGATGTGGAGGCATTGTCTAAGCTTGTTGTTTCTCCTTTTTGCTAGGAGCCAACTGATTATTGGCATGTCGGTCCTTGAAGTTGACTAAACGAGGATCGAAAACTTAATCTTGTGCCATTGTGACAAGAGATGGCTTAATATTGGAAGGTCAGTCCCTGAACTTCAGCTAGCGAAAATCGTAAACTTGATATTATCCCATTATGTAGGGAGATAGCTGAATATTTGGAGGTCCGTCCCTGAACTTGGTTGGACAAGGATCAAAACATCAATATTATCCTTTTGTGCCAGTAGTGAGTTAAAAATTTGGAGATTGGGAAAAGGTCCAAAACTCAATATTGTCCTTTTGTGCCAGTGCCTATAGTGAATATTGATAGTTCGGACTCTGGACTTCACCGAGCAAAGGTCGAGAGCTCGATATTTTCCCATTGCATCAAGAGTCAGCTGAATATCAGGATATCAGTCCTTAAACTTGACGAGGAAAAAGTCAAAAGCTTAGTATCGTCCCATTGTGCCAAGAGTAGGGATGGGCATGGGGCTGGTGGAGCCATACCCACACCCATAGCCATTTTTTAAATCATCTCCACACCCATATCCATACCCATTAGGTTTGAAAAATCCATACCCTACCCATACCGGTCGAGTACTTTGAGTATTTCAACTTTTATTCGAGCACATATACAATGCAAAAAAACAATACTCATCAGGTTCATTAATTTAATTTTTAAAGTTTCAAAACTAAATAATGAATACATCAATTATTTTTATGGTGCATCAAGAATTCATTAGTGTAACTATTTTTACAATTCATGTGTTTTTCTTTTAGTATCTTAAATTAGTTCAGTAGCCTTTGATATTATGAATTCTTACTACCTTTTCAATTTTAGAATTGTCATGTGATAATTTCATCTTGTAACATTAATAGCATTGTTTTTATGAGCATTCTAAAAGATTCAAGCTCAAAAATTAAACTTGAAAAATTAAAAAAGAAAATCGGGTATGAATATGGGGCAGATTTGGGGATGGGCATGCCTGTACTCGACCCCTATCCAAACCTAACCATGTTTTTAGCATAGCCAGCCCATACCTATTTTTCCCCATTTTATGTACCCATCCCTGCTATAAACGGAGCGGGTTTGGGTTGAGTTTTTCAGGTTCGGGTGGAACTCCCATCCCTAGCCAAGAGTTAGTTAAATATTGGGAGATCGATCATGAACTTGACCGTGCAAAGGTTGAAAGTTCGATACTGTCCCTTTGTGCCAGTAGCCAGTTGAATAGTGGGAGGTCGACTCCCTAACTCGACCGGTGAAGTTCGAAAGCTCGCTGTCCACTTTGTATTGGAGCTAGTTGAATATTGAGAGGTCTATCCTTGAGCTTGACCAGGCGGATGTCCAAAGCCAAATATTATGTCATTATGCTAGGAGGCAATTGAATATTGGGAAGTCCGTCCCTGAACTTGACCCGACGAAAGTTGAAAGTTTAATATTGTCCCAATGTGCTGGGAGTCAGTTGTAAGGACAACAATCCAGATACTAGGCAAAACCCTTACAAATGGCTCGTCACATTGTTGGGTTGCATAATTAAGAGTTTAGTTTTATTTAATTACTTTAAAAAATGTGCTTTCCGGGGCAATGATGAACAAAGATCACATTGAGGCCACTGGCCCAAACAACAACAATTCATGCCCCAACCAAGGAACCTAATTGGATTCATGAACCACAAAGCACAAGCAGGCTCTTCGGCCCAAGCAACGGCTGTTTTTTGGATCAGAATCGAATTCCCTCTTCAATTGCCCATTTTTCCTATACCAAAAATATTTTTTTAAAAATTTTCAACATAAAGTGGTAAAATAGAGTCGTAAATGAGTTTGTAAAAAAGGCAAAAATATAAATCATTCTTTCTATGAAGTCTTTAAACCGAAGGGATAATCGAAAGAGACGTGACTAGATAACAAAAGGAGGTTTTCAAAGGCTCCCAAAATAATATCTAGTGTGTGGGGACCACCCAACTACATTGGTTCGAACCAAGGTTTTGATTTAGGATGAAGGCACGATGCATGGATGGGAAGTATCCTGACACTCTGTAATCTCATACGCCCTCTACTAATCAAATCAAAAAACAAGACAATTATGCTATAAAAGGAATGCAACATATAAATGAATAAAAATTAAAAAGAAAATAAATCATCTTTCATACAAAAATAAGAAATAAAAGAATAATAAAATAAAAGATACAGCGGGCAATGATGCAGGTTTAAATTAAAATTACATCTTTCCAAACCTTAAAATTAACCATACTTGTAAGAATAGCAAAAAAATAGGATGAATTTAGTTGGTCATCGCATTGACCCAGTTGGTTTATGATCCCAGCAAAACAGAATTTTGCCTTTTGTTCTAACAAAGTGACGGTCTCTTTCTCTTTTCTTTTTTGTTTTCTTCTCAATCTCTCAACATTGTCTTTTGACCTTCTCCCCTATTGGAATGACCTCCCTTAACTCTCAAGGGAGGCTCTCTATTTATCACGGTTGAAGGATAAACTAAGAGTCTAAATCGATAAAAGAAAATTAAAAATTCAATTTTATCACCTTTCAATTAGTTTTTCCTTTATCATTAATATTATTAGCTTACACTAGATTAGAAGCGTTCTATCAGTATCAATTAGTTGAAAAACAACTTTAGCTACAAATTGTACAACACACACTGAGATCAAGGCACGAAAGGACACAATTAGGTTGTAAAGACTGAACTGGATTAGGTTTAGTTACACGCAAATTGAGATGGGTAAGAATTTGGGCTTCTATCTTTGCCTAAAGTCCAATTCAAGGATTCTATTTTAGTTAGTATTCAGTTGGATTTTCAAATGTACAAGTCGGGATTAAAAGTACCGTCATCGGACTTTTATAAAGCAAGAAATCATTTTTAGGTGTCTATGGTTAGCCCCCACTTTAACCAACTCCAAGCAATGCGAAAGTTAATGTAAATGCTCTTAGTGCTTACCTACATGGAGGCATTGTCCAAGCTTGTTGTTTGTTCCTTATGTTTGGAACCAACTAAATATCACCAGGTTAGTCCTTGAACGTGAGTAGACAAAGGTCAAAAGTTCGATGTTGCCCCTTTGTGCTGGGAGCTAGCTGAATATCAAGAGGTCGGTCATTTATCTTAATTAGGTGAAGATCAAAAGCTTAATATTATCTTATTGTGCCAGAAGATAGTTGAATACTTGGAGGTCTAACCCTGAAGTTGGTCGGGCGAAGAATGAAAAATCGACATTATCATTTCCTACCCGGAGCCAATTGAATATTGGAGCTTTGGTCCTTAAACTTGAGCGAGGCAAAGGTCGAAAGCTAATATTGTCTCACTGTATTGGGAGCTGGCTAAATATTGGGAGCCCAGTCCCTAAACTTGACTGAACGAAATTTGAAAGCTAAATATTGTCACTTTGTGTCAAGAGTCAGCTAAATATTAGGAGGTCGGCCCCTAAACTTGGCAAGTAAACATTGAAAGCTCAATGTTGTCCCTTTTGCACTGGGAGCCAACTAAATTTCAGCAAGTCGATCCCTAAACTTGACCAGGTGATGGCTCAAAACTCAATATTGTACCACTATGCCGAGAGCCAACTGGATGTTGGGAGATCAGTCCTAAACTTAATCGAGTGTAGGTCAAATGCTCAATATTATCCAATGTTCCAAGAGCCATTTGTAACGAGCACAACCAAAACCCAGTTGCAACCCCCCACGAATGGCTCTTCACATTGTTGGGTTGCTCGATTAAGATTTTAATTTTATTTGTGTACTTAAAGAGATGCTCTTTTCTGGGCGGAATTAAACAAACAAATGAACAAAGGCCATGTTCAGGCTACTAGCCCAAACCACAATCGTTGTTTGTTACAGGATCCTAAACTATTCATGCTCTAATTAACCAGTGAATCCGACTTGGTTCCTAACCCAGGAAGCATGACTAGGCTCTTTGGCTCAAATAAAAAATACTGCTTGAATCACAGAGCCGAATGCCCTCTTCAGTTGCCCAATTTTTCTATAGCCGAAGACATTCTTCTATTTACAACACAAAGTGGTAAAGTACCATCGACAGTGAGTTTGCAAAAAGGCACAAAAATAAACTACTTTTTGTATCAAGCCTTTAAATTGAAAGGACAACGAAAGAGATGTGATTGATAAGAAAAAGTTTTCTAAAGGTTCCTGAATAATCCTTGCTACAAGAGCCACATAACTTCATTGGCTGAAACTAAATGTCTAGGCTTAGGGCAAAGGTATAACATTAGGATAGAGTACACCATGGCACTTCCTGTCATCATTGACAACCTCTAGTAATCAAATCAAAAGATAAGAATGTTATGCTCAAAAAAGGCATCAAACATATTTATGCATCCAAATTAAAAAAAACCATTATTCATACATAAATAAGTAATAAAAGAATGATATAAATAAACAATACAGCAGGTGGGGATGTGAGTTCAAATTAAAACTAGGTCTTTTCAAACTTTAAAATCAGCCAAACTAGCTAAACGAAAGGCCAAAATAGGGGATGAAGTTAGTTGGCACTCAGATTGACCTACCTGATTGGCCAGGTAACCCCAACATAACAAAATTTGGTTTTTGATTTTGACAGTGTAACTCTCTCTCTCTCTCTGTGTCTCTCTCTCTCTTTGTTTGATAGTCTCTCAATACTCTCTTATAACTTTTTCCTCTCTCTAAATGACTTTCCTCAACTCTTAGGGGCCTCTCCATCAATAATGATTTCAGGCATAAACCAAGAGTCTAAATAGATAAAAGGAAAATAAAAAAATTCAATTTTATCTCTTATCCGATTGGTTTACCCTTTATCATTAGAATTATTAGCTAAGACCAAATTAGATGCATTTATCTTTGTCAATTAGTTGAAAATCAACATTATCTACTAAATGCATAATTGACACACCAATCGATGCAGGGAAACATCCACTTCGGTCCCAACAATGAATCGTGTTGGATATTGTTGCATGCAAACCAAAGCAAGCAGAAATTTGGACTACTATCTTGAGCTAAAGTCCAATTCAAGGGCTCTACTCAGATTTCTATTTTGCTGGGCTCTACTCAAGGACTTGAGGTGTAAAGGTAGAAGGAAGAGGAAAATAACAGAGTTTGATTCTCGAATTTAAGCAGAATTTGTTCCACTGTTCTAATTTTTGGGAATTATTAACATGTCCAAAAATTCCAAAACTTTTACTGTAGGTTCTATGTAGTATTTGGGATTTTTTCTGCTAAATTTCATGAATTTTGGACGTGTATCCTTTGAGATATGAATTTTTAAAGAAAATTGCCCTGTTTTGATGCAAAAAGTTGGCCACTGTTTCAAATTCTGTGAAGGCCAGGCTTGAACGAAAACTGTGAGAATTTTACTGTCGATTAATCATAATATTTGGCAATTTCCTATAAAATTTTGTGAATTTTGAAAGTGTACTTTGTGAATTGTGAATTTCTAAGTGAAGTGGTTATTTTAAAAGAAAGTTGGAGTTGATAATTGAAGTTGGGGCTACATAGTAGAGATGGGAGAGTTATAAGGTGTGAATTTAAGGTGAGAATGATAATTTTGGATGTTCGATGGCTAATTACAATTTTGGGTGTTCAAGAAAGATTGGGTTTGGGTGGAGATTGTGAAATAAATTTATATAAATTAAATTATATTGTAAATTTAAAGGATTTTGTTGAATTTTGGAGAGTCATTAAAGATTGTATGTGCATTGTGAGTGTTGTAAAAAAGTAAGGTTGTACGTGTGGAGTTGAATGATTGTAAATTTGCCATGAAATTTATTTTACACTAATACCCTTTTTATTTGATTTCGAAAACTTATACCGCATTGGCAATAGAGCTAAACTTATAAACCAATCTAGTTAGCTTAACTCTTACTTTATTAAGTTACTAATTCAACAATGAAATCAATAATAAAAATAACAAAGGCTGTTTATAATTTACTAATATTAGAAAACTAATCTGACACAGAAGCAAGGCCACTTCCATCGTCGTTGAGCTATAAAAAATATTTTACATGAGAAAGGGAGAGACTTTAAATTCAGGTACGTTTACTGCATATACCCCTCAAAAGTTCACATGTTTTTCATAAATATCAAAGTCTCATAACATAAAGGTATTTAATGGATCATTTTCAAGTATTGTTTTGCCACATAATCGAGTGGATCCACCAATTATCAATCATCAGAGCTTACAGCCTTCAATTCACTCGTGCGCCTCAAGTCAGGCTATTTGATCGGCCTGGCAGGTATACACTTATTCAATTATCCCAATATACATATGAGCTCATCAGTTAGGGGTTCTGCTTTCAGATAATAATCGATAATAATTTTATTATGATTCTTTCTCTCTCCCTAATTTCGAACTAAAATGAATTGAAATACGCGCGTTTACTGATAAATGAATTTATTTCCTTTACAATATAGGGGTAAACATATTGACTTTCAACTCATCGTGTGAATATTTTTATGTTTTATTTTTTTAGGTAAATAAATTATAGAGTGCTTACTTGACATCGCCAGGGACAAGGAATGGTCCAAGAAATCTAGACAAGCTCACAGTGACATTTCAGGAAGTCAAAAGCCATTAGAACATAAGTTGTGGGTTTTTGGAATTCCATTATGTTGGATATGTGTAAATTATGCATTGTGTGGTAGCTAGGTAAGATAAAACATGCCATAATGCTTACGTTAAGTAAGTTTGTTTAAGCCTTATCCCTTATGGGATGGCGGTAACACCTTAACCGTATTCTCCAGACTAATAAAGACTAAAATACTAATGATTAAGGTTAATCAGGTGATTACAAGTTGAGGCATTACACTAGGTGTAGAAGTTGGATCTAAAAGTATTATTATTGGATTTTTATAAAACAAAACACAATTTTAAGGGGTCTACGAATAATACACATGCCACGTATCCATTGAAAGTTAATATCTAATTAGAATAAACTTATAAGTTATATCCTTATAAGCTTTGAAAGACCCCATTTGTACTAAAATCTGGATGGAAATAAATTGCATATTTAGTGGTGGACGGGACATACAATCATCTTTTATTTGATATGGATAATTCTAAGGAATTTGCAAAAAAAATTCTAGTAATATTTTATTCTTTAAAAGAATAAAAAATGACTATGTTTATCATCAAAACACCAAGGGGCTGGTAGCTATTGTCTTAAAATGTGTTACCACAAGTGCATAGTGCCAGTTGTAGCTAGCAACGACAAGTACGGGTTATGTCCACAGGGAACTTAGTTTCAACCACCGAATTCAACTTTAATACTCAAGTCAGGAAAAAGTCAACTTTAGGTAAACGTTACTTACTAATAGTACTATTCTACTGAATTATCTAATTCAATGTTAACAAGGATCCTAGATTGGGGTTCACCACACTATTATACTATATGAATCGCAATTAGGTCAAGCAAACCATGCCCATGAATAAATCGAAGGTCAATAGACTGACTAAACTAATCTTAATTATCTATTTTTATGAAACTAAGATTATCCAGGCCATAAGATTTCGTAATCAATTATTCCCAATTGAAACCCTAACTGTTTTCACGCTTGGTGGATCAATTGCCTACAAAGTCGCACTAGGTAAAGGATTCAACTTTCGCTTATCTCCTAGACCCTAATTAAAATCAGTGAATAAAACTCTTTCAAGTAATTCAGCGAACAGTCAGGAATTCACATTGCAGTCATAGACATGATTCACATAAACCTAAAACATAATTCACTTTTGCATAATAGGGGCTACACCCAATCCAAGTCAACAAATTTAGCCCCCCTAACCATTCTTCCAATCAAGTCACAATAAAAAAACGCGAAGAACATGATTAAAGGTACAAACTTTGAACTAGAATGCAAGAGAAGGAAGGGAAAGAATGTACTTTAATTAATCGTAGCAACAACCCACAAATTCGTATCAAATCAATCTTCAATCCAATGCTCGAAATTCTGGGGAGAATATTGAAAACCTAAAACACTAAAAGTTGCCCTTTCCTCGAGAGATCGCTACTCTACCGAAGAAAAATTACAAGCTATCAAATTATATCGCCCTTGCCGCAATTAATCGCAGTCCAATAAAGTGGCACGGTCGTGCCATGTAGCACAGTGCCACCGTGCCACTTCCTTGCCCATCGTCTTCCTGCTTTCTCAGTGTGGCACGACCGTGCTGCTCGGCATGGGTTCACAGCGCCATATCTCTAGGCCTTGACAACCTCCCCTTTTAGCTTGAAACCCGCCTTCCTACCTTTCTTTTCGCGCGACATTAGCGGGTTTTTCCTCTTTCTTTCAACCGAACTCCTGAGAAGTATAAAAACATATCATATAAGTAATTCGGGGTAAAGAAAGCCTATTCGACCTTTATACTTTGAAGTTCAATCCAAAAACCACAGAAAGGAGAGGTTAAAAATTAAGTCTGAAAGAGGTAAAATGGAGGTTTATCAGTAGCCTATTGGTACGGTGTGTAATCATCTTCCTCCACACCTTGATATTTGAATAATATATAGGAAAAGTTGCATTTTTCAATTTACTTGTAAAGTAGAGGGGTTTGGCATTGGGCCTTAGCCCCAAATATTAGTTTCCTCTTCTCTTAGGCCCATTGGCCCGCTAGAATTTTTCCTAAGATAGGGGCAATGGTGGGTCATACTTACCAATCAAGAAATGTATATATTCATTGTTAAAAATATTAATTTTCTAGTCTCACGATTTTGTCAAGATCTCTTTTCCTAAAGGCTTGTTAGTACTTCTATTAGTTGAAAAATCATTTCAACGTGTTACTGCCAAGCAAACACATGTAATACTAATTTTCTTATATTTCCAATATTTAACTATGAATATGGTGTAGACGAAGTACTGACCTACAAAATTTATGTGATCAACTTCTCGTTAAGCATATATAAGACTAAAAAAAACTACTATATATAATAGCAAGATAAAAATATCATAGATTCGATTTATTGAAATGAAGATAATATGGTAAAATGCAGTGAATAGAATACATATGTAAACTAGTCATAACAATAGTCGAAGATAATCAAATCAAGTTGAAAATTGAGAATAATTAACACCATGTTGATTGGCAGATCACATTTGATTTTCTTCAAGTGACAAACAAAATAAAAATGAAAAATTCAAGCATTGATTTTGCAGATATGAATGTGCTTTTGGTAGGGGTTGAGATTGTGCATGAAATTATCAGAGAATTAATATTATTTGACAATTTATCCCACCCAAGGCTTTGAATTCGATTGATTTACTAATGCCTCCTAAGATAGGGTCAAATCAAATTTTAAATTTAATTTATTTGTAATTTTGTGTCAGTCAATTGGCCAATAGGCCCAATTCTTTATTATTAATTTTAAATATATTTACTGATTATATCAAATTTACATATAGTAATGATTGTGGTATACCTTTAATGTAGAATTGAGCTGCTTACTGCTTAATTATATTCTACTAAAATATGGCAATCTAATAGATAGTTCTTCGTGCAATTAGTATATTGTCACATTTTAGGATTTATTAGAATTATAGTGTTCCCTTGTAATCCTAACGAGCTTAAATTCTGCAATCCTATTTCTAACTATATTAGAATTTTACACCATGTATGAAATCTTTTTCTTTTTTTTTTATTACGGTAGTGTTTGGTTGGGGGGAAAATGATTTTCCTAGAAAATAGTTTTTCAATTTTTCGTTGTTTAGCATAATAAAAGATGGAAACCTATTTTTTCAAGGAAAATCATTTTCCCTCCAATGGAGGAAAATGATTTCCTTTTTGAGAATATAAGAAGTTGATTTTCTTCGTTCAACTTTTGATGATATGATTAGCCAAAATTTAGGTGCAAAATTTGATTTTAATAATTTAGATCGAAACTTGACTATCTAATGGCAAAAACTAAAATAAACTTAAATCTAGATTTTGAGCTCAAATTTTTTTCATTTGGTCAATAATTATCTATGCCATGACAATTTAATCAATATTTTTTGTCACCAAAATAATTCAGTTGGCTCATCACTAAAATAATTTCAACACTTTGGATCGAAACTTTATCTTCAAATAGAAAAGATTAAAGTAAGTTCAAATTTAGATTTTGAGCTCTATGTTCTTTCACTTGGTCAACATTTTCTTCCACCATGACAATTCAATCTATTTTTTGCCATTTAAACAATTTAGTCAATATTTTTTCCCACTAGAATAAGTTTATCAGTTTGGATGGAAATTTGATCATCGAATTTGAAAGATTAAAATAGGCCTAAATCTAAATTTTGATGAAGATATTCCTTCATTTGGTCAGCATTTTTTTCGGCCATGAAAATTCAATTAACATGTTTTGCCACTTAAATAGTTCAGTTGATATTCTTCATCACTAAAATAATTTCAATAGTTCAGATTGAAACTTGATTATCGGACAAGAAATATTAAAAAAATCTCAAATATAAATTTTAAGCTCAACATTCTTCAATCGGGTAAACATTTATATCTGCTACTACCATTCAGTTAATATTTTTGCCACTTAAACAATTCGGTTGGCATTTTTTCTTTTTCTATGAAATACGATTTATCTTGTACCAAACAACAGAAAATGTGATGTGAAAAATTAGCATTCCTTGAAAAAAACATTTGCCATAGAAAATGATTTTCTAAAAAAATAATTTCCTTCCAACCAAACACTATCTATATAAATAAAGAAAGTTCACCAATGAAAAGTTATATGATATCTACACAATAATTTTCTGACGAGAATAAATTTAAAATAGGAAAACAATCCTTCATTCCAATAAAGTTAATTGTAAACATACTTTCTAAACTTCGCTCATAATGACATGTATGCCTATCTTAATGAAAATCAATAAACACACTCGAAGCTTTTCTATCAAATAAATAAATAAACCACTATTAACATTAAATTTAAATGTTGAACTCATGCATCTAATTTTTCTTTTTGTCTACCGTATGCCAAACCACAACCGTTACCATCGAGATGAGTACTTGTGTATTGGGCCCGGGGGGAGGGGGGAGATTTAAATTTTTTTTGGGAAGAAAAAAAGCCAACATAAATATTACTTTCTCCTTAGAAATCGTAGAAATTTTGAAAATGAATTTAAGAGCTAAATAAATAGATATACTTCAATCGTATTTTGATTTTTTATTTTTCCCTTTTTAAAAATAAATTAGATCATGGAAAAACCCGTGTCCAAAAAAAAAAAGAATTGAGAGAAAAATGCTAGCTAGATCATGGAAAAAATCCGTGTCCGAAAAAAAAAATTGAGGGAAAAATGCTAGCTAGACAACAATCATCTACATTAAAGACAAGTTACCCAAACATTATCAATAGTGCCATAGCTACCACTTTTGCATGTTCTTTTAGACTGAATATAAATACTTACAGGTATTTATTGTTGCACAATTCTTTATTTTTTAGGGGGATACGCGGCAGTTGAATAAGGTTATTCGGAATTATACAGGGTAAAAGTTTATAATAAAAACTTAATAAGGATTGGAAATTGTTTGACATTGAGCTTGATATGATAGATGGCATCGTCTGAACTTTAATTCCAAACGAAGCACTGGAGCGTGAAAGTAAGACTTATTCCGCACTGATAAAATTGAAGGGTTTAAATATATGTAAGTTTGTGAGTTAATCTATCAATTGTCAATTAATTTTGGGTTCGAATCTCATTTGACCTTTTATAAAGGACTCGTTTATTTGAAACCATATTTTTGTGAAAATTTAATATGGTATCAGAATAGGATGCTCAATCTTAATTTGCCACTGCCGCGTTTGATTAAAACTATGTGCACGTGTTGGTCCTCACTAGTAGCTCACATGCGATGGGGCGTGTTGCAGAATGAAACTGCGGCTTGTTCCACATTGATAAAATTTTAAAAGGTTTAAGTATGTATATAAGCTTGTGAGTTACTTCGCACACTACCAATTGATTTTAGATTGAAACCTCGTTTAGACTTATATATATGACTCGTTTATTTGAGATCCAATTTATATAAAAATTAAACACAAAGCTTCTGCACCATGGAAGAGGAAACAAATTGCAAACTTTAAGTTAAATTCTTGATAAAAAAAGAAAACAACTTTAAGCTAAATTCTTTTAACATCCCTGCTCCTTATATTGCCAATTTATTCTTTAAAGTAAAATGATATACATCTTGCTATATAGTACTTTTAAGGTGTCTTGCCTTTACTTAAAAATTTATCGTATATTAAATTGAAAAAAGATAGTATAATTGAATAATGGAATGATAACATTCATAATTCTGCAAAATCACATTTTTAACCATGTTTTTACCATGATAAAATTACCGAATCGTGTGTCTTCATCGGTAATGTTGATACGAATAGGGTATCATTTATACTTGTCGACATAGCCGACGAATACTATAGGTTCACAATTGTTAACTAATTATAATTATTGAAAATTTAAATATTTTAAACTACATAATATACCAATTTAGGCTAGAGTAAGACACTTAATAAGTGTCTTATAGTACGACATATATTTCTTACGAGAGTGATTTAGAATATCTACCAAATTAACAACAAAGGCAAACCAAGGAAATATTGAAAATTGTACAATTAAATAATTCATTTGATTTATTTCATTAGAGGTACCATCTCGAAACCATTCAATAACAACTTAGCTGTGCGCACATGGAACTAAAGTAACACAAATTTTCCCTTAATTATAATGCTTTTTTGTATAAAAAACTATATTCCAAATCGCAAAGCTAGCAAATGGTAGCAATTCATCTCGCTTTCTGCAAAGATTTGTTCTCCGCTTTTGACTTTCTCCTGTCCGTTGTCAAGCAATTCATCTCGCTTTCTGCAAAGCTCAGCTCACCTTGACAACAAATTTTGATCAAAGTCGACTTGTCTTAGTAGGGAGGAGGAGGGGAAGCATAGATGTACGGAGCAGGTGAGTGATGCACAGGTTTAGGGTGAGGCTGAGGTTTAGGATGAGGGTGATGAACTGGTGGAGACTTGTAAATGGGGCTAGGCGTTGGGTATTCATGAACTGGAGGAGACTTGTAAACTGGGCTAGGTGATGGGTGTTCATAAACTGGTAGAGGTGGGGACTTGTAAATTGGAGTGGGCGGTGGGCTAGTGTATACTGGAGGGGACTTGTACACTGGACCTGGTGTAGGGTATTCGTGGATGGGGGATGGTGGGGACTTGTAAATTGGAGGAGACTTGTAAATTGGACGAGGTATAGGATATTTATGAACAGGTGGTGGTGGAGACTTGAAAATAGGGCTTGTTGGTGGGGTGTACATTGGAGGAGACTTGTACACTGGACTTGGCGTTGGGTACTCATGGACAGGTGGTGGTGGAGATTTGTAAATAGGAGTTACGGGCGGGCTGTAAACTGGTGGAGACTTATAAACTGGACTAGGTGTAGGATACACATAAACAGGTGGTGGTGGAGACTTGTAAACAGGTGTTAATGGAGTGATATATAATGGAGGAGACTTGTACACTGGACTTGGCGTTGGGTACTCATGGGCAGGTGGTAGTGGAGATTTGTAAATAGGAGTTATGGGTGGGCCGTAAACTGGGGGAGACTTGTAAACAGGACTAGGTGTAGGATACACATGGACAGGTGGTGGCGGAGACTTGTAAACAGGGGTTGGGTTTGGGCCATACACCGGAGGAGCCTTGTAAACTGGACTTGGTGTTGGATACTCGTGAACAGGTGGTGGTGGAGACTTATAAACCGAGATAGATGGTGGTGACTTGTAAACAGGAGTTGGTGGGGGCGAGTAGTGTTCTTTAGGTTTCTCATGGTGGTGGTGGTGGACTGGTGAAGGCGGTGAGGTGTAATGGTATGGAGGTGGTGGTGGGGAGGCATATGTGTAATCAGCTGTGGCCACGTTAAGACACAAAAAGGCCACCATTAGAGTGGCTATGAGAGAGGCCATTCCTCTGAACTTTCCCATCTTTAATGTTTAGTGAGGGATGATTTGTTGTGCCTCTAGCTCAAGACCTTAACCCCTTTATATGAGCTTCGGCAACTACTAGTGGATTAAAATAATGGTAGTACGCGGTGTGAATAATTGATGAAAGCGATTAAGAGAAAGGAGACAGTAAGAAATACAAAAGAAAAAAAAAACATCAAGTAAATAAATTATTGGTCCATTGGAGAATGTATTGTTCTTGATTTAATGGTATTTAATGTTCATTTGTTCGGTAGCGTAAATCGTTTCATGTTTTTATTATTCAATGGCAAGTCACATTGCTATTGTTCCACTAGCTACGCCACGGGAGTAAAATCAATTTAATGGTAAACTATGTAAACCAATAACTTATAAAATTGGTGAAGAAGACTGTCCATCTAGACATTTCTAATGTGTTTTACTGAGTATTGGCCGATTTAGGTGCCTTCTTAGTCCTTTCCGTTTGGGTTTAGACTTTGGACTGCATATGTCTGATCCTGCGTAAAAATTATTTTTGGCTAAAGGTGATGATATTTGCAAGATGCTTTTAAATGTTTTATCTCAACAGCCCTTTATAATTGAGAATCACTTAGTTTTAAATAATTGTAATTAGTTTTTATTTTTAAAGTTTTAATATTGGTTGGTTACATCGACGAATTCAATTGTACCCTTCAGTATGATAACATAATTTTTAAATCAAGACAAGACAATTAACTACAACATGACATTTATCATTTTGTTTGATGAGGAGATTTTTCAAATTTTTCAAAATAATCTTTAGTTATCATTTTTTTTTTGGAGGGGGCAACTTTTAGGCAAGACATGTTGAATATAAATAATTAAAGCTAACAGAAAAGCATCGAAATCTCCTACTCCTTACAATAGATTAACACATGTGTGAAAGATCGAATTCACCAAACTAAAAGGTAATATAGGACTTTTTTTTTGGCGATTATTTAGATAGGCATGACCGTTACAAATAAGAAAATATACAACCACTATACAGCTTCTTTCGCAATTATAGTACATTAGTGGATGCTAGTCAGCTGAACTCATAAAATAGTTAGAAATTATTATTAGATATCTGAGGTTTAACTCTTCGTTAAAATGACATTTATGTCTCTCGGTACACCTACAAATAAAAAGAAAAATCATAATAGAATCAACTTATGTAAAAGGGTACCAACCGTAAACATATAATTTTAGGAGAATAAGAAAACAAAAAAAGTTGCTGGATTGTGTAATAGAAATGTGAAAAAGAAATGGAGTCTTGTAAATTTCCTGGAATTTTCAAAGGGAGATCTACGCGTTTTTTGCGTCCCATGTGCAAATGATCTTAAGCTCTAAAGAGAAACCCCAAATGATACTTAGTATCTACGTTATTGAATTGAATACCAGTGCAACCCCAATGAAAAAGGTTTTATATATGCCCTGCAATTCTTCCAACTAGTCATAGGCAGGAATTTGTTTAGAACTCAATAATTCTTAATACCAAAATAATAAGAAATAGAGATTGACATTTTCATTTATTACCTTCTCTTTGAACATAAATATAAATATGGAATATTAATTGTTAGATATGATATAGCGACAGTTATAAATCCTATATATACAGGATAATACTATATATATGTGCAAATTATTACCAACAGAGACAAAATTATTTTTGATTTCGAGAGAAGAAAACTCCAAAGAGTCGTCATCCTATTCTTTTAGTAATGTTTATCAACATTCATATTCCATAGATTAGACTATTCTTCATTAGGTGCATGTAGTCATGAATATATAATATTTATTTTTTAAGAAATAAATTCATAGTAGTTTGTATCTTTTGGTTAACGTAAAAAGTCATGGAATTTTTTTTAATTCAAGAAACCTCTAGAATTTTACCTAGGGTTGTTGATTATTTATTTGAATTCTCATATATCTAAACATCTTTCCGTATAATTAAAAACTCACAATAATTGTTACAATTAAAATTCATAGATTTTCCATATATCCAACGTGGCAAGGATATAATAATTTGGCCTTTTGTCTATAGCTGGCAAAAAATCCGTATCTATTTAAAACCTGCAAAACCCGCACCAATAGGTATAGGTATGGGAACTGAAAATGTGAAAAAAATGGGTAAGGGCAGAGTATTGCTAAAACGGGTATGAGTATGGGTATGGGTATAAAAAATTATGAGTGTAGCTGAGGTTTAGGATGAGGGTATAAAAAATTATGAGTGGTTTTTCTTAAAAAAAATGAAAGTTGTAAATGAGTATTTTACTTAGATATGGTGCTTTTTTAAAACTAAAATCTTCAGTTTGGATTTAATGAATAAATATAATTGCCTAATTTCCTAAATAACTGAACTATCATCTATCTTTTATCATATATATCCAAAATCATTGGGGTTTTTTTTAAGCAAATAAAGAGATATCTTAACTTTAAAATCGATGGCTTAGATTTAATGTATAAACAATTTTTATGGTTAAACTTTAAAATCAAGAGTTTAGATTTAGTGAGTTGATAATATAATATTTGTGGCTAAAATTATACCAAATCCTGCAAATCACTCCCGTGTTAGTGTTTTAAGATTTTCCAAATATTGTTATTAATATAGTATAGTATAGATAGACATACTAGATGCAAAATCAAAGGCTTAGATTTAATAAATGACTAATTTTTATGGCTGATATTACATCAAATCCTGCAAATCACTCCATGTTATAGTTAGTATTTTAGGTTTTTTCAAAGATTATCACTTTTTTTTAACTGCTTGAATTTTTTTTGATATTAGAATTATCATATATCCTTTATCAAATATAATCGAAATTATGAGTGATTTTTCAAAAAAAAAAATAAAAATTATAAATGAGTATTTTACTTAGATAAGGTGATTTTTTTAAACTAAAATCTGCGGTTTAGATTTAATGAATAAATATAATTGCCTAATTTTTTTTCTAAATAATTGGATTATCATCTATCTTTTATCATCTATATCTAAAATCATGGGGGATTTTTTAAATAAAATAAAGGCTTAGATTTATTGCATAAATAATTTTTATGGTTAAGATTACACCAAATTCCGCAAATCACTCTCGTTGCACTATTCTGGAGTTTTGTAAAGATTGCTATTGTAATAGTATAGATATGGAATATTAACTATTAGATATGATATGACAACCGTTATAAATCCCATATATACACGACAATACTATTTATATATGCAAACTATTATCAATGGGGACAAAATTATTTTTTGATTTCGAGAGTAACAGTTGTCATCCTATTCTTTTACCAATGTGTGTCAACATTCATTTTCCATAGGTAAGACTATTTTTCGTTAGGTGTATGCATATATGATGTTTATTTAATTAAAAATAAATTCATTCTAGTTTGTATCATTTAGTTAACTTAAAAAAGTCATAGAATTTTTTCAATTTAAGAAACTTCTAAAATTTTACCTAAGATTGCTGATTATTAGTTTTTATAACAGTAAAACCTAAACATCTTTTTCATGTAATTAAAAATTCATGATAATTATTATAATTAAAAATTTATGATATCTCCCATATATTCACAAGAGGGGGGACATGCTAGTTGATGTATTCAAAACATAAGTAGGTTTACCTCTAGTCCACCACCAAGCCCGCGAAGAAGAAAGCAAAAAAGACGGGGAAAGAAATTCCGGAAGCACGACGCACGGTACATATTTTTAAGTGGTAGGATAAGGAGTGGTTGACACTTGACATAATGGATCTTCTTGAAGTAAAAAATTCATAATAGTCCAATAATTGGTGTTGGAATTTGCAGAGAGTTGAAGTGGTTTGTGTTAAAGGCATGTCGGTGTGCATTTTGTCGACAATCTCATAGCGATGATTTTGGCTGTCTTATTTCCGTATTTTCTTTTTTAATTTGATGACAACTTTCTAAACGAGCTTCACAGAGTGGACTGCTTTGGGGAATAACTAAAATGGTTGACTTGTATTGGCTGCTCAGCTCTTCATTAATGCCATTGATCAACAATGTAAGTTCTCCAGCCAAATTGATGGTACTTCTAACACTTAATAATTTGATTTATTATTTTCTAATTGTATTGTACTTAAAAAAAATTTAAAAACCATTATTTTAAATACACTAATAAAATAAACACCTCTGCACCTACGTACGCATAATGAGACAGAATCACATGGGAAATATTGCTAAGAAAATCTAGAGTTTTTATGGATAAAAATTAAAAAGAACTAATTATATCTAGTCAGTGTACTTTTGTCACTACAAATAAAATTTCTCTAGAAGAAACAATACAATAATAGCTAGTTGATGGCCACAACGAAACCATCTAGGACCTCTATTGGCGTGATAATGCCTATGAGACTACCCAAAATATTTGCAAAATCTCTAAGGCCAAACTATGCAATAAGACAACCTATGACTTAGACATTTCCCAAAAAGGCGGTGAACCACCCATGAATAAACACCAATGAAACACCCAACTGCTCACGAAACATAGTTTAGACATTCTCACTAGTAAGGAAACTACCATAAACTAGCACCAGTACCGGAGAAGACAGAAGTTAGGAACCACCTGTTCATTGCATGACGAAGCCCGATCCTTTTAACGCTTGTTATATTGTAACTGATTCTCTCAATTACCTTTTACTCATCTCACAAAACCTTAAGCCACACAACTTTGCCCAAGCATTTCCTATGCTTCACGAGTCTCTTGTCGTCAGTAACCTAGTTGCGCGTCTTTTTGTTTCACAGCTACTGTATTGGCTTTCTTCTTGGATTTGGTTGACTTTTCACTATTTCCTCTAAGTAAAGATAGCAACAGGTTGGATTCAGATCAGATATTTAGACAACCAAATTCGATCCAATTGATAATCGGATTTAAAAATTTGATCCGAATCCGGCCCTGTTGAATCAGATGTTAAATTCAATTCGGATCCGATTAAATCTGGATACAATTGGATAATCTAATTATACATTTTCATTCAATATTTATATAATTTTTCTTTCCAACCTTGTTTTAACTCAGTTTCCATTGATATAGTATCAACAAGAACTTTGGATTATCCTCAAGCAGTTTCTTGACATTCAATGTAGGTCAAAATATATGGTTGTCTGGCTAGCTAGTTAAATACTATTAATGTAAATAGTCAAGAAAGCTGTTGCGGTAGCTAAGAGCATAACTTATGATAGGTTATATCATAGATTGGAGTCCAAGGAAGGGAAGAAGGAAGTCTTTAAACTGGCAAGGGTTAGAGAAAGAAGCTCAAGGTACTTAGGTGTTGTGAGGTGCATCAAGGATGAGAATGATAAGGTACTGTCCGAGGATGTAGAAATTAAGGAGAGATGGCAAAGGTACTTTTCCAAACTCCTAAATAGTGAAGTGGTGGAGGATTCCTGAAGTAGGGAAAGAGAGAGTTGTGATAGGCATTTTGATCCATGAGTGTGTGGTCGTATCAACAAGGACGAGATTAAAGGGGCCTTAAAAAAGATGACCAATAAGAAGGCGGAGGGCCCAGATCAGATACCGGTGGAGGTGTGGAAGTGTTTGGGTGAAGAAGGATTAGAGTGGCTATCGGACCTTTTCAATGTTATTTTTAGGACCGCAAAGATGCCCAAAGAATGGAAGTCTAGTACAGTCATCCCTCTATACAAGAACAAAGGTGATACTCAGGATTGTAATAATTTTAGGAGTATAAAGTTGCTCAGTCACACTATGAAGTTATGAGAGATGGTGATTGAGAGAAGGTTGCGGAAGGATGTTTCGATTTCGGAGAACCAATTTGGTTTTATGCCAGGCAGATCAACCATAGAGGCGATTTACCTTCTTAGAAGGTTCATGGGTTTGTACAGAGATAGAAAGGTGCATCTATATATGGTGTTCATTGATCTGAAAAAAGCTTATGACAGAGTTCCGCGTGAAGTGTTATGGAGATGCCTGGAAAAGAAAGGAGTGTCACCTGTGTATATTCGAGTTATTAAGGATATGTATGAGGGAGGTAGGACGAGTGTTAGGACGCCAGGAGGGGTCACCAATGACTTCTTCGTTGGTTTGGGCCTGCATCAGGGTTCCGCCTTGAGCCCTTTTCTTTTCACGCTAGTTGTGGATGAACTTACGAGAGGGATTCAAGATGAATTACCTTGGTGTATGCTTTTCACAGATGATATTGTTCTTATTGATGAGACTAGATAGGGAGTTAATGACAAATTGGAGCGATGGAGGCATCCACTGGAATCTAGAGGTTTTAGAGTTAGTAGATCGAAAACGGAATACTTTCATTGCTGTTTCAATGGCAGGGTGGATGCGGGGGGAGAAGTCACCCTGGATGGGAGGCCGATACCAAAGGTCGAAAAGTTTAAGTATCTAGGCTCGATCATTCAGCAGAATAGAGATATTGACGAAGATATTAACCAGCAAATAAAGGTGGGCTGGCAAAAATGGAAGTTTACCTCAGGTGTGCTATGTGATAAGAGGGTGCCCATTTGATTAAAAGGTAGAGTCTATCATATGGTAGTGAGACCGATTGTTCTTTATGGAGCGGAATGCTGGCCCCTAAAAAAGGACGCAGGTTCAGAGGTTGATGGTGGCAGAGATGCAGATGATTAGGTGGATGTGCGATTATACGAGGATAGATAGAATTAGAAATGGTGTAATCAGGGACTTAGTTAAAGTAGCTCCCATCGAAGATAAGATGAGAGAAACTAGACTCTGATGGTTCGTCCACATGAAAAGGAGGGGTGTGGATGCTTCAGTGAAGAGGTGTGAGATAATCGACATCTCCGAAGGCAACAGAGGGAGGGGTAGACCAAAGAAAAGTTTGGACGAAGTGATTAGAGAGGACTTAAGAGTTGTCGGTCTGACGAAGGACCTGGCTCAGGATAGGAAGTTGTAGCGGGATAGGATTAAGATCGTAGATCGCAGAGAGTCACCCCCATAGTTGTCTTTTGGTCGCAGTGACAGCTTGCTGGTAGTGTTTGTTTCTTGTATTCCGTGTTTGTTTGCAGGTAGTACTTTCTTCTAAGAAGAGGCATCGTTTGCTTACATATAGTCGGTGAGGTATGTTACCTCCCTCGGATTTTTTTTTTATTGTTCTTATGTTTCATAGTTCTAGCAACTGGTCTTTTTATTTATCGTAGTCTTTCCTTGCGATGTGTCTTTAATTTACCATTAAATGTTTTTACAAAGTCTTTCTTCTTTAAAATGGTTTCAAAATCCTTTTTTGTGGGTCTCTTGGAAACAGCCTCTCTACGGGTAGAAATACTGGTAGGGGTAAGGTTGCCTACAGCTGGATCTCCCCAGACCCCGTGAAAGCAGGACCCACACTGAGAGGTGTTGTTGTTGTTGTTGTAGTAATTCCCAATTCTTAACAATGGGTTCTTCATTGAGTTTTCAAAATTTTCACATAACATAATAGTTTGCTATTTGTTCTTGTTCTATATTTGTGGTCGTGACAACCCCCCTTGTCAAGGTTGATTTCAAAATTCTTCTTACTTTAGGCACGAGGTGGGATCCCAAGAATTTCTGCCCAGATTCCTCTTGTACTACAAAATTCTACCTTAGAACACAATCTCTCGTCTTGAGACCAATTCATGCTTAAATCCAGTCAGTCTTCCAAAATTAATTTAGCCTGATCTTTAGATTCAAAAATTATGACGAATTTATAATTTTCTAGATTTGTTACCTTCAAGCACATAGGCAAATCTACTTTATTGGCGGACTTGGGCGCCTTAGCATGGGGTTGCCCTTGATCTCCATAAGAATGTTATGAGGAATGGTGTGGAAACGCTTGACTCTTTCTTCATCCTTCCTAAGACACTTGTATGAAATCTTGAGTGCTTTTTAGGACTTTTGCCAATGTTGTTACCTTGCTTTGAGCAAGAGAAAACTTAACCTTCTGGGGAGCAATCCGTTGAGGAAAGTTGTGTAGGCCACCCCATCTTGCATGTCCGGGATCAGGACAGCTTCACGGTTGAACCTCATCACGTACTCCATCAAGTTTTCTCCTTTGCCTTGATGAATTTTGGCAGGATGAATGCTAGTTTTCCGCTCTTTTTTGCTCGCTATGAAGTAAGCACTGAACAACTCAGCCAACAGGAGAAATGAGGTAATGCTCTCATCGGGGAGTCCATTGAACCATTTCTGCGCTTCCTTTTAACGTGGCAGGGAGGCAACACTACTAAAAATTCACCTTATTCTGTCGGAAAACGGGTCCGTTGGAATCTCTGATAGAATTCTGATTGATTCTAACATATTCATTAGAATTCCGTCTGACTTTTTTCTGACGGAATTTCAGTCGAATAACATTAAAAAATTCTGAAAATTTTTTTTGTCCCGAATTGAATGGACGGAAAATTCAAAAAATTTTGAACATTCCGACAGAAAATCCATTGGAATTCCATCGGAAAAATTACTTTTTTTTTTTCCTACGGAATGTTTAGTAGGAATTCCTCTTATGAATTTCGCTCAAAGCTTCATTTTTCGGTGCTCATTTTGCAAAACATAGAGAGAGAGGGAACAATACATTACTACCGCTTGCCATCGCCCCCACCACCGTCTGCCGTCACCCCACAACCGTCATCTCCTCCCACCGTCGTTTGTCATCGACTTATTGAGAATGTTTTCTTGTATGTAATTTTTACAAATTTATAGTGAATTAGTGTATACGTTGAATTCAATAATTTGTATAACTAGTTTGTACGTAATTATGTAAATTTAATAGTTTATATAGTTAGTTTGCTACCTTAATGTTAATTTGTTAAGTTGATAATTTGTTTTCAATTTGTACTTTAATACGTTGTTAAAGAATATAATTTTTTATTAATTAAGTAGAATTTAATGTTAATATCAATTTAACATCAATAATGAGAATTTATTGTGTATTAGATACCTTGAAAAATGTTTTTGTAGTTGGGTACTATGTTTTTTAAATAAAATTTGAAAACACCGATAGATTTCCGACAGATTCCAACGGAAATTCCGACAAATGTTTTTCAAATTTTGAAATTTTGAAATTTTGAAATTTTGACTGCCAGTGTGACTCCATCGGTGGTCGGCTGAATTTTTCCATTGGAAAATCCTCTGATGGATTGTCTTAGTCCGTCAGAAAGGCTTCTCGACAAGTTATACTCCGATGTCCTCCGTCGGTCAGAAAATTCATGTTCCGACGGAGAATTTTGCTTTTTCGGTCTGAAATTCCACCGAAAAATTCATGTTCCGATTGAAAAATTTGTATTTTCGGTCGGAAATTCCGTCAGAATAATTTTTTTTTGTGCGTTGCTTGGACGTACATCTATGCCTTGTAGACATCTACATGATTGTCAGGATCGGTAGTTCCATCAAAAGAATTGATTATAGGCATCTTGGCCTTCCTGGCGCGCAGTGCCTCCATAATTGCCCTACTGAAGGGTGTTGAGAAAGAGGGCCAGCGTCCTTTCTCTGAGGAGCCCTCAATTTGAAGCATGGGTGGCCCCATATGGCCTAGCTCCATAACTGAAGGCGACTTGTGGTGTCTGGATGACACTCCATGCTTTTGTCCCTCTCTTGACACCTGCCGTTTGTAGGGGCAATGGGTGCTTCGGGTTACTCAAGTCCCCATCAGGGGCCTTCCCACGGACCTAAGCGGTAAAGAAATTTTGTCCTCAGAGCCTCCCGCATTCGGGTAACTAGGACGAGAAGATTCCTTCGATTCCTCATACCATTCGGGCCCCCGGCTCTTGGATGCATAAGGAGTCGTGATGGAATGGGAGCGAGCAACGCTATTTTGAGTTTTCCATAAGACCTGCTTAGCTTCGATGATTCTTCTGGCATCTCTGCCTTGCAAGGCGTTTGCCGTCCTTTGAGGGTGTCGGCTCCGAGCTTGTTGGTATGGATGGGTATATTCTGGTGTTGGCTCATACAAACCCCCACATAGGCTTGGGTTGATGCTTAGGTGCCTTGATCTTCTCGCACACCCCCCGAATCACTGCCTCTTGGACTTGCTTCAGCGCATGTCTCAGTTGTTATGTTGTTACAAACTGCTAAGCGAAAGGGCGATTCACCAAATTCTCTCCGGTGCTTTGTGCCAGGGAGGCACGATGCCCCATTAGGAGGTCATCTGCTGCCGCACGCTTACCTTTGTCTCGCTGCTTCAATGCTTTTGATCGAGTGCCTACCATCTTACCGAAGTGACCCCACAAACGACATCAATCTATTTCGGAGGAAACTTACTTGAATGGTTGTGACGCTCGAACTTAAATTTGGCTTACGCTCAAGTCGATCGTACACATTGACGTGTCCTCCTTCAATGACCTGCATGAAGGTCAATCTCGAGTGTTTCTCCTATGGAAGGCCCCTGCAATGCTCAAGTCAATCTCAGGATGAATTTGAGGAGCAAATTCAGCGAGCAAAGAGCAGAGAGAGAGAGAGAGAGAGAGAGAGAGAGAGTGTGAAAAGTCAAAAGTGAGAGCATGAAGTCCCTACAAATGAGAAAAGTTAGGGTATTTATAGCCTTGGGGTTGATGCTCAAGAGTAGGAGGGTAATTTCTTCATTTAGGAGGTCAAATTACCACTATACCCCTCCAACCTCCTTCCATCACCCTTAGGGCAACTATAACCCCCCGTTCACTTAGTCGGCGCCACGCATCACCGTTTTCTTGGGCAGGTCATCATTTATCCTAATCAGCATTCATTGCCTTAAGTATATCTAACGAGTACCATCTAGCCATTGCATGAGCTTTGCAGTTCCGAACAGATATACCTTTAAGCAGTAATGATGGATCCATCTAATCCGAATGTAAGAAAATGAATGAGGAGGATGAAATACTGAAATCTCACAATTTGTCCGTCTTTGGAATAAAGAGAAAATATGAGATGTAGAACTTAATTGCCTACAGATTTGTAATGTTGTAAATATTGGTTCAATTGAGACCATGCTTCTTTCAAATTTTGAATCCGCCACTAAAGTTAATGTATCTATTTATACCAGTTTTATACAGATGTAAACAAAACATTGTCCACTATTTACAACTATGTTGATCCTTGCAGGGCATTTTCTTAATACAGATAAAGTGTCTGCTGAGTCGTTAGGAGGGGAATACATTGTCGGGAGTAGTAACCCCAACAACGTTATTTGATTTTTTTTTTTTGGGGTGAAAGTTTATACCAAAATTATTAAAAATTCATAAAATTTTTGAAATGAATATTCATAAAAATTGGCTAGTACTTATAAAATTTAAGGATTAAAAAATAGACACCATTAAGTTAAAACAATTTTTCTGGTTTTGCCCTTGGTTACTATGCCGGTTGCTGGAAACCGTAGAAAGGCCAGCGACTGCTAAGATGGCATTGGATTGTTTGGTGATTCAACTACTCTTTCTTTATATTATTTATTTTAAATATATACTAAGTCACAAAACATTTACCAACCAAATAAACTGACATCCTCATATACAAATTGGCTGCAAATTTAAATCCAAATCTATATTCCAATGTCTAGTACTCCAATGCCTTGTGCGTGTATGGAAGGGGGTTTCAGTTAAAGCAACTTTTTTTTTTGGGGGGGATTGTCAGTCAAAGCAACCTCTTTGGTGTAACAAATTATACAGTTTTTAAGGACTCTAAATCAAAAAAATTTTGATTTCCTACTAATTTTTAATAATTACAACTCATTATGAGTCGTAAAACTTTAATATTCATCGGCTTTGCCAACAAATGAAAAATGACACCCTAACCGGATCAACTCCATTCACGAAGGCATATTATATCTGTAATTTTGTAAATGTGAAAGATATGTATAAAAGGATAATCTTACACGATTTACAAGTTTTGACATCCTTCCACAATTCAATCATACCATTTTTTTCAATTTAATTACGTAATAATATACATTTTAAATGAAAACAAGATATTTTATAGGTGTCTTGCAGTTATCATTTTGCATTCCAATTATGTTGGGCCCGGCGGACGTATTAAATTCAGCGTTATTGTCTGTGCATGTCATAGGAAAATTGATTAGCCTGCAAGTTCATCAAAGAATTGAATATTATAGGCATCCAGCATTGTCACGGGCCTCTTTGTAAGTAGTGAGATGTGCTTTAAATTAACTCCATTGATCGTGCTGAGAAATTACTAATTTAAGGTTAGATCTCAATCTAATTAGTTTTGAAAAAGGTAAAAGTATATTTAGATCTCCCTTCTAACTCATCTATGTAAATCAAGTATCTCCTAGAAGCAAGATTCACGAGGAACTGTAAACGTAATGTTGTTTTGAAAAAGGTAAAAGTATATTTAGATCTCAATCTAATTCAAGTATATTCATTTATTAGAAAATTTCATTACATTTTCCATTATTGTTGGAACTGTAAATGTAATTTTGTTTCACACTCATAGCTTTTGGGTAATATGTACATCATACTCCTGAGAGTATATACTCTCAATAGCCATATCAGCAAATATATATTAAAAAATTAATATATGACGAATACACGCGTGAAAAATATATACACATAGGCAATGAGATTATGCGCTCTTGGGAGCACATAAGAAATTGCCGTTTTAGACCTTGAGCACGTTGTGAGTTAGTGAGTTACTAGTACTCCATTGATTGTTAACTGATTTATTTTGATGGGATTTATCAATCTTCAAATTGAAATTGTGATGACCTAAAAAAAAAAAAAGCTTAACATGAATGTTTATACTTTCATAAGTCGCCAATTCATAGAGATAAAGACCTCAGGGCCTTTTGTTAGATTGAGATTCATGCCTATTGACATTTATCATTTTGCTATTACTTTTTATCAAGTATTTAGAGGAAAAGACTTATAAATATAGGTGTTTAAGAAGATTCATTTTAATTCACACCACAAAATATTAAACTTTTATCAACTTATTATTAAACCAAATCCTCAGTAATACAATTCATATAAGATCAGAAAGTGGCTACACTTCTTGTTTGTGGTAATTATCATTCCAAACCATAAATTACGAACAAATTCAAAAACAATTTTTCAGCTTTCAGGCGACTCTTCTTTCGTCTCTTACTCATATCTTAAGCTATTTTGGTGCTCTTCATTTTCTCCTTTTCCATATTAGCAAGTTGCTTTTACCTGCACAAAACAAAAAGAAAATTGTATATATTTTTTTGGTCCCTAAGAGATACAAAGGGTAACACAATACAGTGAGGAAGGGACATTGAACCTGAGATTTAATGCATCCAAGATCTTAATGTTATCCACTAGGTTAAGATTTCATTACTTAAAAAAATAGGAAAGAAGAAAACTACATGAATTTATTCTTAAGCACTTGCAACATTAACATATGTACGTGGCTTTTCACTTGAACCATTAATTGATTATCTAGAAAGAAGCTATACTTCTATATAAATATTTTAAATGAATGAATGCAGTAAAGAAGTACAACTACGATGTATGGCTTCTCCTACATGCTGTATGCAAAAAGTATATTAATACAAACATAGGTCAACATCTGAAACTTTACCTTGACATATATTAAATAACATTCAAATCAGACTAGTAGCCGCCGTAAGGTGGAGGTGGAGAAGTGTGGACATACGGAGGTGAGACAGGCTTAGGCTGAGTAACTGGTGGAGACTGGTAGATGGGGTGAGGCGATGAGTAGTATGGAGGAGATTCGTAAACGGGGCTTGGAGACGGGTAGGTGCGAACAGGTGGAGACTTGTAGATGGGGCGTGAGTAAACAGGCGGGGACTTGTATACAGGGCTCGAAGGAGGGTATTTGTGAATGGGTGGAGACTTATAAACAGGCGGGGACTTGTAGATGGGGCTGGGAGTTGGGTACTTATTAACTGGTGGAGACTTATAGATCGGAGGTGTGTGGGCTGTTGGAGACTTGTAAACAGGCCTAGGAGATGGGTACTTATGAACTGGTGGAGACTTGTACACCGGACGGGAATATGGGTGCTTATGCAGTGGCGGAGACTTGTATATTGGGCTTGGAGATGGATACTCATGAACTGGCGGAGACTTGTAAGGTGGAGATTTGTATACAGGGCTTGGAGTTGGATATTTGTGAATAGGTGGAGATTTATACACCGGGGGAGTGTAAACTGGTGGAGCCTTGTATATAGGGCTAGGAGGTGTGTATTTGTGGACTGGTGGAGACTTGTAGACTGGGGACTCATACTGGACAGGTGGTGGTGGAGATGAGTAGTGGTAGGGGAAAGGAGGAGAAGAATAGGTGTAACCGGCTGAGGATAGAGAAGGCATGCTAAGGGAGAGAAAGGCCACCATTAGAGTGGCCATCAGAGGAGCCATTGATCCTATGTTTCTCATGATCTTTCACAGAAAAGAAATGGCTGAGTGATGCTCTAGTCCAATGCGTACCATCCCCTATATATAGTGTCAGAGTTACCTTTTGTCCAATTGATCACTATAAAATACCGTAAAGGTTTGTAAACCCCATGGTTAATTCATGTGAATATAATGATAATAAGCTAAGTTAATTAAAAATTATCCCCTTAAAAAATAGTTTATTCACCGATAAATGCACTACGTATAAGCAAATTCATTTTTAGTGGCAATTCATTTGACGTGGGAAGCTACTCGTTTCCGTTTTCCCTCGGTGATAATAAACCAACCATCGGTGCAATTCTATAATAGGCTACGCATGTGAATATAATGATAACAAGCTATATAAGCTGACGTGGGAAGCTACTCGTTTCTTTTTTCCCTCGCATATACTATATTGCCCTCTTTGCTGCAGCCTCATCTGACTAAGGTTTTATTTAGCAAAATGATGAATGCACTACTTACAGGAAAATTCATCTTTCATAGTAATTTATTTGTGAAAAATTTAAATTTGTTACAATAATCTAAAAATAATAAAATAATTGTAGCAAATTGAATACTGTCACGAAAGAGGGAGTATATTGTGGCAATTAGGCAAAATTGACACAAAATACATCAACGTATCTTTGCAAAATGCGGGTCACATATAAAGGAAAAATTTTGTCCATCAAAAAAAATTCCCTCCTACCTTTTTGTTTTTTATTTTTAAATTCAAATTTTTTTATTATGCAAACTAGTTCACTCTCTATTCAATAATAGAACCGTTTTTCATGAAATTAACTCAAATTGTCTTGATCTTATCCATGAACGTTGAAGAACTTATATCATCTACAAATCACATATTCGCACACCGTGTGATCTTGTCTACCCGAAATTTTGACCTACAAAAGAAAAAGGTAGAAGTTTTGACAGAAACACCTAGGATTTCGGAGATGAGATATCCAAAATTTAAGGTCCAACAAAATCATACCACAGTTAAAGCATGTGATCAATGTAGTGTTTGAGAACCATGGGCACACATAAAATGAAGTAAACTGAGAAAACGGGGCAAGAAATTAGCATTTGGAATAGAGAGGAGGTTGTGAGATGAACAACTACACGCAACTGTGGAATTGTATAAAATTTTCGACAACTGTCGCATTGGGTTTCCACGTAAACCTTATGTGTCTTTGTTTTGTTCTTGTTATCGCTTTAAGTTTCTGAATATCTGTTTCATCATATTGCTTCCGCTATCAGTTTGCTCTAATTCCTAACAATATATTATTTAAATGTTTACATGCAGTAAAATTTAATTTGAAAATCTAAAATAATCTATAAATTAAAGAGAAAGTCCCCTGACGTTGACGACCAAAAAAATTCAAAGAGAAAATTACTAACTTGGGTATTTGTTCGTTTGAATATGCCAAATCAATTCCTATAGCATGATAAGGGTAACGCCCACAATCTCTAATTACTTAATTAGCTTAGTATGTTTATTTAATACCATGGTTGTAGTGGAAGTCTCAACGACTGGAGACATTATTGCCATCCCAAGTCGCACAAGGCTACCTAAGAAGTACACAACCTTTTATGCTAGAAGTAGGCAAGATAACTTTGAACTACAATTTAACTTCAGCATAACTAGAATATGACTAGATTGAGTGTCTCTGAGTACTCCATATCAAGCATGCTTGCTCCAAAATATAACTCAACATAATCTTCAAGCTATGTCAATTCTTCAAGCCATACCAAAATCCAATGTGAGCATTGAATGGCATCAAACTACGAAGATCATGAACCCTTTTACCCCCCTTCTTACTTCCTTCGGCCTATTAAGGATACGTTGGTCTACTTATTCCTTACTTAAAACAAAAACAACAAAGATATTTCAAAAAGTGAGCCAAAACTCAGTATATTCAACCCCATAATGTGAAATGAACCTTTAGAACAACTTAGTTGGGCGCTTGCATCTCAATTCATTTTAGTTGGAAAACAAGAAAGACAGAGATGATAAGCAAAACTATTACTGGTTATTATCTAAAAGTGGAACCAAACTAATAAGCTCATATGCATACTATAATCATTGAATAAGTGTACACCTGCCAGGCTGATCGGAAAGCCTGATCTGTGGCCGTACGGGTGAACTGAAGAGCATAAGCTCTAATAATTGAGAACTGGTGGGTTCACACTGGCAAAACAATGCTTCGAAATGATCCATTAAATCATTGTACATTTTTTGGATTTCATATGTATAGAAATGTGTGAGTTTTCGAAAGGTACATCCAGTGAACGTACCTAAAACATTCAATAATCCACATAGCAAGCCTTTAAATGTTCATTCATTCACACAAGAATTCTTCAAAAATTTCAACCAAATCAAACTTTTAGGTAATTAATTCACAAACACCTCAAAACCCAATTCCTCCATGGATGCCTACTTCATCTCCTCACTCCAAACCCTCAAAATCACAATAATAAACTATAATTTCACACAAATTATCATTTAACTAGATTAAATACATTCAGATCATATAATACTATATATATACGAGAAATGTTGTCAATACTTTGTTCCTTTTAATTTAGGAAGTCAATTTCATCACCACCATTCACATAATATATCATGTCCATCTCAGCCATCGAAAGAATTATGCTTTTTGTAATTTTAAAATTTGATAATTAGGTTACTTAACCCTCCTTCCCCTTATTTCACGCTTTCTACAGATAATTCTCTCTCTATCTCTCTCTCCCCCAGTAAGTTCCCACAATCCAAGAATTCATGGTTCTCTCTATCTGAAAATAACTGCAGTATTCTTCTATTTCTATATGAGTCTCCACCCGCCTCATATCTCAGGATGCAAAGCAGTTTGTTCCATATTCATTAATGAGGGGGTCAGTGAAAAGGGAACACCAAAAATTTCCACAATCTTCCTCACAAACTCCTCTACACATTGGCCACTTACTATCATCAACTTTGAAACGATGATATGCTTGCTCACATAATTGAAGTTTCGTGAACTAAACCAATTAAAATGAATTTTGTGGATAGTATTGGTAATTTTTGATTATTTGATTTTGAATTCTTACAAATTAGTAGCTTCTAAACTTAGTAATAATCAGTATATATGGTTAATATCTTTCCCCTTTTTTTAATAGAGGTTAATATATTTATGAGTTCTTCTACATTTCATAATCTAACTCAATATATAAGAATTTGTGTGATTATATGGTTTTTGGGTTTATTCTAACTATTTGGTATTCAAATCTTTTAATTGTACTTTATTTCCTAAATTTAGTTTTGACTGACACCATGGCCATTTTTTAAACTTAATTATGATATCAAATCGTGTACTATGAATCTTCCTTCTCAAGCTCTGTCATTTTTAAAGTTGATTTTAGTTGGCTATATTTCATAATTCTGTGATGATGTGACATTAAGAATTATGTGATTAGTAGGTAGTTTTGTTATGGGTTCAGTTGAGTTTCTTTGTGGTTTAAGGATTAATCTAGGTTGTTTGATTGGATCCTTTGTGTTTGACTGTTGAGTTTTGATTTAATTAGGATCTTCTATGTGCATTTGCTTATCTGGATGACACACCTTGTGCTCTCAATTATAGCATTCATTGTCTGTTGCTCTAAAGACGTCGAAGGCAACAAAATAATTTATCTGCAAATTCTTGTCATTAGTTTTTCATTGAACACTGGAATCTAGGGCGTAGGCAACATAACCATCATCAATTTCTTAATTAATATGGAAATTAGAGAGATGAAAAATTAGCCTTTTGTTGGAGGTAAATATATCTGTGATGCAATTTGCTACAATAGGTATAATTTTTCTATTTGTTTTTTCCCCCTATTTTGGTTTGGAAACTTCAATGATGATTTTTCCCTTCTTTGTTCATAGCTCCATAGGTACTTTTATAACTATTGTTAAACTATAATCCTTTGTTTTAATTGTTTGATTAATTTGGTTTCCTCTATTATTTTTCTTTTTTTTGTTTGTGCTTTAAGAAAAGTGGTTCAAAATTGAAACAAACCAATTTCTCATAACCATAGGTGATAACGTTAGTGGTAGAAGGATTGGTAATCAGCTTAATTGCACATTTTTAGTGTGTTATAGATTATAGATGAGTTGTATATCCTAAGACTATCATAATTCATTATCTCTTTTATCTCTTGCACCAGTATCAGAGAGCTCTAGCACAAATGCATTGTGGCTTTGCTACTTATAGGGTGAGGGCCTATGGAATAGAGGCCTGTGAATGTGTTGGTGTCCTCCATGGTCTGGAGGCTACTTAAAAATAGGGGAGTGAGAACTTTGATATTTAGACGAACTTGTGATGTAGGGATGGTACTATCTTGAACTTGGAACCTTCAGGGACTTTTGCACAATTGGATCGCCCCCATATGGGATGGAGGTGAAAGAAATTAAAAATCTATCCTTTGGGGGGAGGGATGTTGATGATTGGATTGTGTTGGTATAATAGGCTTGTGCAACACCCCCAACCCCCCCTAAATAAAATAAAAGAGAGAGAGAGCATACACAATTTAATGAAGAAGCGGGGCTATAAACACAAATTTCGAGCCTAAAGTAAAGTAGACAAGAACTTGAGAAACAAATCAAATTTTTGTATTGATTTTGTATATAGGAGTACAATCTCGGTCTAATTGTTACAAGATGAACGATTAAATAATTCCTCTGATTCAATCTCAATTTATACTTGAAAGAGGGTCGATTGACTTGAATTTTGAGCAAGTTGATTGATTTGACTTTCTTTGAATGAACTTCAATGAATTTGATCTTGAGAGAGGGCCTAAGAGGCTTGGCCTAAATCAAGACGAATTTTCTTTGATCTTCGATGATGGACGGCATGTGTTTTGATTGTACTTGTTGTATCCTTGGATAAATAAATCCTCTGATTCGATCTCCTTGAATAATCTTGAATGAATTTAACCTCGAAATAGGTCCTAATAGGCTTAGTCTTTGTCGAGAAAATAGTTTGATCTCTAAAAGTGAACGACAAGTGTTTAGAGTGCTTGTTGTCTTCTTCTAGAGAGAATTTTTGAGCTCTTGTGAGTTCTTCTGAATGCCCCCCAAAATGAGAGGAGTAGCTCCCTTTTTATAAACAAGTCAGGAGTAGGGTTTCTTCCTAATATCTCTAAAAAGAAATAATAATCTATTTTCCACATCATTTGTGGCACGTGACGCTTTTTAATTGGCCCCAATAATTCTCCATCAAATATTTAATTTAATGGACTGTCGTAATTAATTTGACACGTGACGGAATATAATTGGGCGAAATAAAAATATTTTATGTTTACACATGGCTCCATGTGATTTATTAGCAATTCTTTACCTCCTACAAATGCCTTCGTTGAGAGTAGAACGCGTACATGAATTTTTGAGTATTTGAAGCGGTTGAGCCTCGAAAACTTGAAATATGCTGAAAATAGGGGCTTTTTTTTTTCCTTGTGGACCAGCTCCTTTTTTTTTTTTTTTTTTGAAAGATAATTCTGGTTTGAGGATTTGTGATAAAATTCCATTACCAATTGGTGATAAAATTTATCAACAATTTGGGGAGATAATATTTGTATTTGAGTAGAAATTGGAAACTCTGCCACCAACAGTTGTATAAATATATGGCAAGCTGCTCCCACTGTTCATCACCTTCCTCTGTTTCTCTGAGCGAGTCCCCTTGGCTATATTCTTGACAGCAACTTAATCGAAGACTATATGAACAATTCGGGCAAATTCTGTGCAAATTTAATATTAGACGTTTGCAATTATTTCAGCGGCAACTATCACGGTAGCCAACATTTCCTTGCCTAATATCAACTTCAGAGTGATTCTGCCTCCTTTAAATTTTGCTTGAATTGCACAAGGATAGGGAAAAGGAAGTTGATCCAGTACTGCCACTGTTGTAATTTGCTTCTTGTATTGTTTCTTCATGATTTCCTTGAGCCCCGTATTCTTTGATTTCGCAATCCTGAAAACTTATAGTCACAACTTCGATGGCAAGCTGGGTGCTGTTTAATTGATAAACCTCTATTTTACACACTTTTAGGCATGGTTTTTACCTCTTAACTCGGCAGTTTCTGGTATAATTTCGTGAGTTTAGAGGTCGATTATTCATTGTTTATCTCAAATCCACCTAAAAGTTGTGTTTTCGTATTTACAGGAATCTGACTTAAATAAATGAGGAAAACAAGCCAATACCGCGCTAAATTGGAGCAAAAAAGGAACAATATTGAGCTAAAGTAGGCGACACGGTGATTTCAGGCCAGGTGGCACGAGCGTGCCACCCAAAGAAGCGAAGAAACAAAAGTCAGAAAAGTGGCACGGGGGTCGTGCCTGGTGGCACGCCCATGCCACTTTAGTTTCTCCCGTTTTATCGATTTGCGTGCGTTATAATCGACAGTTTTTGGATTCTAATTTCTTCTCCTCTCTCGAGATAGGCGACTTCTAGGGTTCTTAGGTTTACTTTTTGTTGTTATTGAATTCAAAGCTTTGGATTGGATTCCGTTTACTCCTTCGGTAGATTATTGCAGCAAATTATTCATAGTACACTTTTCTACCCTTTCTCTTACGTTTTAATTCAAGTTTCGCACTCTTTGGCATGTTATTGTTATTGATTGAAGTTGTGATTTTGATTAGAACAATGTTTAGCGGCTAAGTTTCTTAATCTTGGATTGGGTGTAGCCCTTATGATGTGATTTCGATTGTCATTTCTAGGTTTTTGTGAATTTATGCCTAAAGTATAATTGATTTCTCACTTAGCATGCCAGGTGTTCGATGAATTGCCTGAGAGGGTTAAATTCACGTTCTTAATTAGGGTTTAGGAGACTAACGAAAGTTAGGTCCTTTACTTAGAGTAGCTTTGTGAGCGGTTGAATTACTTGACACGAAAGTAGTTGGGGTTTCAATCGGGAATTAAAATTACACGATCTTGTGGTCTTGAGATTCTAGTTTCATGAAAATAGATAACTAGAGTAACCTGACCAGTCTAATGACCTTTGAAAGAAGGCGTAGATGCTTTTAATTGGTAATCATTCCATTTCAATTATCTTACGGGCAGATTCACATAGCTTAGTTTACTTTCCAAGGAACATCATAGTGTGGTGAACCCCAATCCAAGATTCTCTTCATAATTGATTTAGACCCAATAGAAATAGAATCAGTTAAGCTCACTCCATTAGACTTAAGCCTAGATTAAGTGTTAAAGGCTGATTCAGTGATTGAAACCAAGTTTCCTGTGGATACGACCTGTACTTGCCTTTGCTGGCTACAACCGGCACCGTGCACTTGCGGTACATTTTTAACCCAACAAGTTTTTGGCGCCGTTGCCGGGGAACTTGTTTGTCTTCAACATCGAAAGCGATTTTAAACGCTTGAGATTAGGCTTTTTCCTTCTTCTTTTCCTTTTTCCCTTTGCCCTTTTCCTCCTTCTTACTTCTTTTTACTCTTGCTTGAGCTTGCTTACGCTTGGTATAGTTTTTGGCTTTGTATGCACAGGCACAGTCAGGGGAGTCACCACTTGCTTCCCCTGAATCCTGAAATCGAAGCCACTGCTCGCAAGTAAAGCGGTGCACGAAAGAAGAAACAAGCAGAATCTACAATGGCAGCGCAAGACAACTGTGTCCTAAGGGACTATGCAATGCCTCAGTCGTCGGGTATCACCTCTTCTATAGTGAACCCCTCGGTTGAGGTGAACAATTTCGAGCTGCGCCTGGCCCTTATCTCGCTAGTGGAGCGAGACCAGTTCGGTGGGCACCCTTCTGAGAATCCCCATATGCAACTTCGCAATTTCCTTGCGAAGTGTGATACTATTAAGCTCAATGGGATCCCCACCGACGCCATTCGAATAAGGCTCTTCCCATTCTCCTTGAGGGACAGAGTAAGAGACTGGCTCCAGAATGAGGAGCCAAACACTTTCGGCACATGGGATGCGCTCTCCAAGGCGTTTCTGAGCAAATACTTCCCCCCAGGGAAGAAGGCCAAGCTGTGGGCCGACATTACTTCATTCGCTCAGCTGCATAGCGAATCTCTGTATGAGGTATGGGAACGATTTAAAGATTTGCAACGCTAATGCCCCCACCATGGAGTCCCTGATTGGCTCCTTATCCAGACCTTCTACAATGGTCTGGATCAGTCCCTCAAGATGTCAATTGATGCTGCTGCTGGGGGGGCACTGATGGGGAAATCTATTGAGGTGGCCAAGACCCTGCTTGAGAATATGGCCGCCAACAACTACCATTGGTCCAATGAGAGGCAACCCCAAAGAAGGCAAGTGGGGTTTATGGGATAGATGCTGTGGATATGTTGGCGAGCAAGGTTGATGCCCTTGCTCAGAGGTTTGATAGGTTGGGCACCCCTCATCCAGGGAGTCCTTCCAACGCCATGTATGAGGTTGGGGCACTTTGTGAGATCTGTGGCATTCAAGGCCACATTGCTACTGAATGCCAAACCACTTTCCCAGGCGTTGAGCATGCCAATGCAATGCAAACTTATGGTCAACGCCCACAAAACAACCCTTACTCAAACACCTATAATCCCGGTTAGAGAAATCATCCAAATTTCTCTTACCGCAATAACAATCCCTTGCCACCTAACCCTTCTCAATCCCAACCACAACCTCCCGGTTTCCAATACAGAGCTCCTTATGCCCAAGCTCCCCAACAAGCCCCTCAACAACCTCCACCTCCTCAGCCTAAGTCCAATCTGGAGAGCCTCATGAAGCGCGTTATAACTACTCAGACGAAGACTAATGAGGTACTCAGTGAGTCGATTAACCAGTTGAACTCCAAGTTTGACTCTATGGCTACTCACCAGAAGATGATGGACAATCCAATCGCTCAAATTGCACAGCAAGTGAACCATTTGTCTAGACCCCAGGGACAGCTGCCAAAGTACTGCAAGCAGGCTTCTTCTAGCCTTCACTATTTAAAGACGTCCATGCCTATGTCCGCGCATGTGACCGCTGCCAGTGGACGGAAAATCTATCTAGGAAGAATGAGATGCCCCTTAACTTCATCCTGGAAGTTGAGATCTTCGATGTTTGGGCCATTGACTTCATGGGACCTTTCCCATCTTCAAGAGGCAACAAGTATATCCTCGTCGCTGTGGATTACGTCTCCAAATGGGTGGAGGCCGTCGCTAGCCCTACAAATGACTCTAGAGTTGTAGCCAAGCTCTTCCGAAAGATCATCTTCCCTCGTTTTGGGGTCCCGAGGGTGCTAATCAGCGACAATGGATCGCACTTCATTGAGCACAAATTGGAAAGTCTCTTGAAGAAATATGGAGTGCACCATAAGTGTGGACTTGGCTACGATCCTCAAACTAGTGGCCAAGTCGAGATCTCCAACCGGGAAATCAAATCCATTTTAGAGAAAACGGTTGCAAGATCACGAAAGGATTGGGCGGACAAGTTGATGACGCCCTTTGAGCCTACCACACGGCGTTCAAAACCCCCATTGGCACCACCCCCTTTCGGCTCATCTACGGCAAGCCTTGTCATCTCCCCGTAGAACAGGAACACCGGGCTTACTGGGCCATAAAACATTTCAACTTCGACTTGAAGTCCGCGGGAGAGAAGAGGATGCTGCAGCTAAACGAACTCGAGGAGATCCGATTGGATGCCTATGACAGTTCTCGGCTCTACAAGGAGCGAACTTAGCGGTGGCACGACAAGCTTATCAACCGCCGCGAGTTTCGGGAAGGTGATTTGGTTCTATTTTTCAATTCCCGCTTGAAGTTTTTCCCTGGGAAGCTTTGCTCCCGATGGTCGGGTCCCTTTAAGGTGCTTAAGGTCTACCCATATGGGGCCATCGAAGTAGGCAATGAGACCACCGGCTCGTTCAAGGTGAACGGGTCCCGCTTGAAACACTACATTTCCGGTGAGTCTCTTGAGGGGAAAGCCACATGTGCTCTCCCCGATGTCCCTCCTTAGGAATCCTAACATTATTTTCAGCCGCAACGATACCCAGAATGGGTGTCGTAAGGCTGAATTATTTATTATTTGGTGCATCCTGTCCAGTACCCCTATTGATACGGGGGCCTTCATTATCCGCCACCTGGCGGAAGTAGCCAAACCTAGTAACCGAAACGTCCTTAGCGTTGGCGGTACCATTACCGCCATGCTATTGCTTTAGGCTACAGCTCGAGACTCTCTTCTCTCGAGTCTCACTTTTTCGGTGGTCACCTCGACCTTGGTACCCTGTATCATATGCATATCATAGATACCAGAGGTGACACTATCCGATACCCCACCATAAGACCCTCCTTTTCAACCTTCCCAACCCTCAGCGCACCACAGTCGCAAACAAAAGAAACTGGAACTGCGACGGGCGCATTATTAGAACCACTGTTCTTCCCAGCGAGGAGCAGTTGGCCGCTGATCTGGACTTAGATGAGGGAGAGGAAAGCGAGGAGAGTGCGGAGAGGAGTGATGAGGGCGATGACGCTCCCGTGGCCGCAGCCGCGAGTAGTGGAGCCCCTACTCCTCATGAGCCCATTCCACCACCACCACCCCTTCACCCACCATTCCCCCATTCCATGGGTGGGTCCTCCTCCTCCGCCGCTTATCTGCCACTTGACCCCACATTCCTTCAGTCTTTCTCGAACCTCCAAATGGAGGTATCAGGTCTTAGAGAGGGTTTTAGCGGCATGAGCCGCGATATCCTGCGCATTTCTGGGCGCATGGATTCCATAGAGGAGGGGGTGAGCCATTTTCGCGGTTATATTGACCGTCAGGAGCAGAGGGAGTTAAGGAGGATTCAGCGTGAGGAGGAGCGGGCCATTCGCGAGGCCCGTGAGTATGAGGAGAGGCGTAGGATGAACGAACTACTTTGGCGTCAGTCCGAGACGATTCGGCAGCTGGAGGAGCGCTTTTGCTCTTTTCCTGGTGCCCCGGCAGGTTCTTCATCCACCCTACCCTTTGTCCAGGGTAGCTCCTCCCATTTCTATCCCTTTCCCCCGCCCTTTTGGCCTCCCCCTGGGGCCGATGGGGCCCAGTGACTGCTTTCTGTTCCCCCCTTTCCCCACTTGTTCTGTCTCTCTTCCTATCTTTTTCATTGGGGACAATGAACAGTTTAGGCATGGGGGGTGAGCTCACGAGTGTTCGGTGGTAGTTTGTGGTTCGTGGTGATTTGTACATACCCATCTGTATATTGCATCCCCGCATGCATTAGCTTTCATTTCATTTTTCTATTTCTTTTTGCATGTAGGATAGCGCATATAGTTAGGTATTGCATTGTATATATATATTTGTTTTATTTTTGTTTTATTTTCTAACCCTTGGCTTCAAGTGGACGTCTGTTGAGTGGAGCATTACAAGACTGCGAGGTAATTCTTTCAACTCTTCTCTTCATCTATCCACTCCTGCTTAGGGTGCTTTATTGCTTTCATCTTTCCCAAAAAAAAAAACAAAAAAAAAAACGGTTTTGAAAACCCCTCCTATGACGATGACCAAGGCTTTGTGGATCAGTTGGTTGACTTAGTTGTGTATGCTTGTGGGTTCTTTGTGGCAAAAAAAAAAAAAATATTTGCTTGATGATGTTGAAATTGTTGTGACCACATTGTTTAGTTCGCATTCCTGTTTGCCCTTGAAACCCCCTTGTCATGAATGATTACTCCTTTCAAGTAGGATATCTTTGGGATTGGTTGTGCTATTTGGTAGTGTGACCCGTGAGACTTTGAGGCTATAGACTAATTCATCAATTTTGTCTCATTTCTTTTTCATGTGTGTCTCTTCCATAACAACATCTCTAGAACTTGGTTGGATTCTCTTTGAAATCGCATTTAGCATGTATACAGCAATAAAAATGATAGAGACATTCATTTGTTTTTGAGCTACATAGTCAAACTGCCACCTGTTGTGTAATGTTTACCCCTTGCTTACCCCTTTGAGCCTTACCTATTTTGTTGTGAACCTTTCCCTGCTAGCTTTTGGCCTAAACACATCTCCTACCTTTAAGCCAAAGCCAGTAGAGCAACACTTCACTGTTTTGCGGGTAATTTTTGGGTATTGTTGTGGTTACTTTGGCATGTAATGGGATGTATCATGGTCATCATTCGAGAAACTTGCTTATTGCTATTGTGCGTGCCAATCACTCCCTTTCTTGTTCCGTTCAAAGAAAAAAAAAAAAGCGAAAAGGAGAGGAAAAAAAAAGAAAAAAAAAGAAGGACAGCAAAGCTTGTTCCAACCAAAAAACAAAAAATAAAAAAAAAAGAACAAGAACACAAAAATCAGAAATAAAAGTGTTTGGCATGTTAATCTAGTGTATTCTCGATAATCCCATGGGTTTAGAGCGTGTTTGTAATCATATTGAGAGTGCGATGTAATTTGTTTAAGTGTTGGTTGCTCACTAACTATGGCTTTTAGCTCCACATTTCCCAAACTGTTTGTCCCTCTCTTACCTGTACCCTTAGCCCCATTTCAACCCTGCAAAGTCCTCTTGATTGTTGTTGTGTATTTTGCATTTTAGCGGTGGAGAATTGAGAATTCTACCAAGCTTATGGTAGTTTGTTTCAGTGGAAGAGAGTTGAGCGAACCTATTTATATTCTAAACACATGTGAGGGAGTGCATATACTTTGTCCCCCCCTATGAGAGTCACTACCAAGCCAACTAGCCCACTACTTGTTTAGATGCGTCATGATTGGGGAGGGGGTGATATGGTTTGACGGTGTGTTAACTTGAACATGTGGTCCTCCAATGATTTGAACTGAATCTTACAAATTGTATTTATGCCTCAAATTATTCCATTGGTTGTGCGCAACTGTGTTTGATTCGACTGATCCCCGATTGACCTTGCCTGAGGAGGCGAGTTGCTAGAGGTTATCGACCCCCTTTTCTGTTCATTCATGTTCTAGCCTTGCTTGGGGACAAGCAAGAGACAAGCATGGGGGAGTTGATAAACCTCTATTTTACACACTTTTAGGCATGGTTTTTACCTCTTAACTCGGCAGTTTCTGGTATAATTTCGTAAGTTTAGAGGTCGATTATTCATTGTTTATCTCAAACCCACCTAAAAGTTGTGTTTTCGTATTTACAGGAATTTGACTTGAATAAATGAGGAAAACAAGCCAATGCCGCGCTAAATTGGAGCAAAAAAGGAACAATATTGAGCTAAAGTAGGCGGCACGGTGATTTCAGGCCAGGTGGCACGAGCGTGCCACCCAAAGAAGCGAAGAAACAAAAGTCAGAAAAGTGGCACGCCCGTGCCACTTTAGTTTCTCCCGTTTTATCGATTTGCGTGCATTGTAATCGACAGTTTTTGGATTCTAATTTCTTCTCTTCTCTCGAGATAGGCGACTTCTAGGGTTTTTAGGTTTACTTTTTGTTGTTATTGAATTCAAAGCTTTGGATTGGATTCCGTTTACGCCTTCGGTAGATTATTGCAACAAATTATTCATAGTACACTTTTCTACCCTTTCTCTTACGTTTTAATTCAAGTTTCGCACTCTTTGGCATGTTATTGTTATTGATTGAAGCTGTGATTTTGATTAGAACAATGTTTAGCGGCTAAGTTTCTTAATCTTGGATTGGGTGTAGCCCTTATGATGTGATTTCGATTGTCATTTCTAGGTTTTTGTGAATTTATGCCTAAAGTATAATTGAATTCTCACTTAGCATGCCAGGTGTTCGATGAATTGCCTGAGAGGGTTAAATTCACATTCTTAATTAGGGTTTAGGAGACTAACGAAAGTTAGGTCCTTTACTTAGAGTAGCTTTGTGAGCGGTTGAATTACTTGACACGAAAGTAGTTGGGGTTTCAATCGGGAATTAAAATTACACGATCTTGTGGTCTTGAGATTCTAGTTTCATGAAAATAGATAACTAGAGTAACCTGACCAGTCTAATGACCTTTGAAAGAAGGCGTAGATGCTTTTAATTGGTAATCATTCCATTTCAATTATCTTATGGGCAGATTCACATAGCTTAGTTTACTTTCCAAGGAACATCATAGTGTGGTGAACCCCAATCCAGGATTCTCTTCATAATTGATTTAGACCCAATAGAAATAGAATCAGTTAAGCTTAGTCCATTAGACTTAAGCCTAGATTAAGTGTTAAAGGCTGATTCGGTGATTGAAACCAAGTTCCCTGCGGATACGACCCGTACTTACCTTTGCTGGCTACAACCGGCACCGTGCACTTGCGGTACATTTTTAACCCAACATTAACCTACTGGTGATTTTGTGGGATTGGTGTTATACACACACGCACACACACATATATATATTTTTTTGCGAATTTTTGTTTTTTCCCAGAATCTTCTCGCGACGGCCAGCAATGGGTTCTTCTTGGTTTTTTTTTTATGATGAACGTCAAATCACGATAGGATGTTCATCTAAACGAGACCAACACCTCATCACAATTTTGTATGGATTCCACGGCTTTCCTGCTGATTTCAACCGAGAATGTGCTGTCACTTCGCCTTTTCTTTTTGATTTTGCCCTTTTCTTTTATTTAATTTTAATTTTAATTTTTATTTTTTTGCAGCTTCATCCTTCAACTTGAGGAATATCCGATCCCAATCTTGTTATAAAAGATGTTGCCTTTCACCATGCATGATTTGCAACCGAAGACGTAGTGTAAAAAACCCTTGAATGACTTGTCCATATGGGTTTACCGTAGCACGTCTTCTATAATATTCGACCTTTGGATGACTCGCTCGCAAGAATCCACTATAAATCGCCTTTATTATTTTCCGACCTTTGGATAGCTTGCCTGCAACCATCCACCATAGGTCGCTTTTATTGTTCAATTTTCGACCTTTAGATGTCTTGCCCGTAAGGGTCCACCATAGGTCACGTTTATTATTTTTGGCCTTTGAATGGCTTGCCAACATAGATCCACCATAGGTCGCCTTTTATTATTCAATTTTCGACCTTTAGATGTCTTGCCCGCAAGGGTCCACCATAGGTTGCCGGCCTTTATTATTTTCGGTCTCTGGATGACTTGCCCGCAAGGGTCCACCACTAGGTCGCCTTTATTATTTTCGGCCTTTGGATGGCTTGCCCACAAGGGTTCACCATAGGTCATCTTTTAGTTTTCGACATTTCTATGGCTCCATTTAATGTTCTCACCCTTGGATGGCTTGGCCACATGGGTCCACTTTGGGTGATTTCTCGAATGTCCTCACCTTTGGATGGCCTACCCACATGGGTCCGCCTTGGGTGACTTTCTTGAATATGAATATGGAGGCCACATCATCATCGTCACCCACTTGACAAGAACGTCATGTGATTTGAAGGTGAAGGCTGTCGACTTAAAGAAGACTAGTATGTTGTCGCCGGTATGAAGGAGGATCCAACAAGGAGAATGAGGTCATCTTATCGTTCCCATCTTGCAGGAGGATGTCTACGTCGTTAACATGTATCGGATGATGAGACCATCTTGTCATTCCCATCTTGTAGGGGGATACCACCAACATGAACGAGGAGGTTCACATCACCGTTGATGCTGACTTGAAGGAGGAGGTTTACATCACCTTTGATGCTGACTTGAAGGAGGACTTTTATGACTAGAAGCGAAAGACTTCATTATCACAATTGCAAATTTGAAGGATAATGCTTGTGTCTCTTGCCGCTAACTTGAAGGAACCCTAAAAATCTTTGAGGACGTGGGAGTCTTTAGTTTTCAGAGTCTTTGATTATGATGACTTGAGAGTCCTTATCTTCGATGACTTTAGAGTCGTTGAGTCAACTTAAAAATTTGTAATTTGTTAACTTGATAGTATTGAGGTGACTTGGAAGTCTTTGATTATGATGACTTGAGAGTCTTTATGTTCGATGACTTTAGAGTCATTGAGTTGACTTTAAAGTTTGTAATTTTGTTGACTTGATAGTCTTTAGGCGACTTGGAAGTATTTGATTTTGACCACTTGAGAATCATGTGGGTAACTTGACAGTCTGTGCTGACTTCAGAGCCTAAAAGCTTGGACTTGGAATTTTTAAGGGTGACTTGAGAGTCGGAATTGTGACTTAGGAGTCTTTAGGAGTGACTTGAAAGTCTTCATTAAGCATACAATTAGGTTGAATTGGAGTTCATTGACTTCAAAGTCTAATATAAGTAAATTAAAAATCTTCGAATATGACAACTTGGGGGTTTACGAAATTTGATGACTTTGGAGTCTCGAATTTGAATGATTTGATAGTCTCTTACTTTGTTGACTTAGGATTCTGAAACTTTGACGACTTGGCAATCTGTGAGAGTTTGATGACCTGTGAGTCAATAAAATTTGATGACTTAAGAGTCTTGAATTTGAATGACTTGATTTTCCTGACTTAGGAGCCTGAAACTTTAACGACTTGGCAGTCTATGAGAGTTTGATGACTTGGGGGTCTACAAAATTTGATGACTTGGGAGTCTATAAAATTTGATGACTTAAGAGTCTTGAATTTGAATGACTTGATTTTACTAACTTAGGAGTCTGAAACTTTGACGAATTGGCAATCTGTGAGAGTTTGATGACCTGTGAGTCTACGAAATTTGACTACTTAAGAGTCTTAAAAGCTTGACTTGGAAGTCTACGAGATTTGGTGACTTCGGAGTCTGTGCAAGGAGTGACTTGAAAGTCTGTAAGTCTTTGATGACTTAGGAGTCTGTAGAGGCTGACTTGGAAGTCTACCTCCTAAGTGCTAATTTTGGATCACTTTTTTCCAAAGCACCTTTCAATATGATCTCAATAGGCGATCAATCAGATTCTTTAGTATCCTCTTCATCTAATGTGAGTTTTCCTTCTTTTACAAGTTGCAGGACTTGTCTTTTGAATGCTTTGCACTTCTCTATGGGATAATTAGTTCTTTCAGTTTCTTCAGGATGCCTTGACTCTGGGAGTTCTAAAAGTCCTTTCTCAAGAAGTTTGTCAAGCATTTCTGGCGCATCCGACTTAGAATAAGGGCATTCTTTCTCTTTAGAGTCTCCATGCATGGAGCTTTTACATCTTGACGCTGTCACTGATTCATCATCATTGAGTCGTCTTCCATAGTAGGCAATTATAAGCTCCATATCATGAGCTCGTGTTGCTAATTCTTAGAATGTTTTGGGCCTGTTTACTTGCAAGGCATAAAGTATATCCAAATCCATCCCTTAGGGACACATCTCAACAGTTGAAGCTTCTAATAGATGGTCTTTGTACTTCAAAGAGAGAGCACGCCAACAATTAATGTAATCGATGACCGGCTTCTTGTTCCATTGCCTTGTGTTAGTCAACTCTATTATACTGACTATGCGGGGCGTGCTATAGAAGTGATTCAAGAACCCACTTTCCATTTACCCTCAACTATCAATGGACTCAGAGGCAAGGTTTATATACCAGTCAAATGCAATTTCTTTAAGGGATCGCACGAATTGTTTCACCAACCAATCTCCTTCAGTGCCAACATTACTGCAGGTTTCGATAAAGTGAGCGATGTGCTGCTTGGGATTACCCTTGCGTCAAATTGGTTGAATCTGGGAGGCTGATACCATAAGGCATATGAAGTGCATCGATCCTCTTTGTATAAGGTTTCTTATACAAATGAGCTTTATGAGAATCCCTTCCTAGATGAGCCTTTACCGTATCAGTTATCAAGTTTTGAATTTGTTCAACTGACATCGAGCTCAAGGATGGTTCCTTCTTTGGTTTGCATTCGTCATTAGATTCTTCACTATGGTTGGACTTTTTATAAGAGTCTTCACCGCTTGAACCTTTGTTGGAAGCTTTAGAGGACTTCTTTTCCAACTTCTTCGTCAGCTCAACAATTTGGTCGTTATGGTGCTTGATTTAGGCATCCCTTTCTGTAATCTCTTTAGAGAGCCTATCCAAGGTAGCCTTCATGCTTGCCAATTGTTCTTCGAAGTTAGTGGCCAATATCACCATAATTGGCATGATGACAGTGTCAGAGGATTCAGCTTCAGCGTGCGAGAAAACTGAATCCCTTGAAGATGCTGGTGAAGAATCGCTACTATCATATTCATTATCCTTCTCACTGAAAGGTTGGAAGATAGGATTGATGTAGGTTTGGAATTCATCCAATTCACACGATACAATCTTTCTTATATTGAAGATAGCAAGAGGCTTTAGCTTCAAAATAGAAAGACAAGCGGTTTGATTGACTCCATCAGAAGGCACGTTGGAGCCAAATTTTTTGAGTTTTGCATGACTGCAAGGTTGGAGCCATGACTTGTTGCTTTAAGGTGATGAAGGCAGCAACTTTGGTCATGTTCCTAGTCATTGTCCTGGTGCTTCGATTATCAGATGCAATACTAGCCTTTGCAGATTCTTTAGATGTAGATTCGATAGTCTCCTCCTTCAAAGCGCTCTTGGGGGCCATGTTATCTTTGAAGGAGTGCAAAGTTTGTATTTTGGAGAAAGAGATGAGAGGTAGAGATATCTCACCAGGCGTGCCAAATTTGTAAGCACAAATTTCGAGCCTAGAATAAAGTAGACAAGAACTTGAAAACAAATCAAATTTTTGCATTGATTTTGTATGTAGGGGTACAATCTTTATCTAATTGTTACAAGATGAACTATTAAATAATTCCTCTGATTCGATTTCAATTTGTACTTGAAAGAGGGTTGATTGACTTGAATCTCGAGCAAGTTGATTGATTTGGCTTCCTTTGAATGAATTTCAATGAATTTGATATTGAGAAAGAGCCTAAGAGGATTGATCTCAATCAAGACGAGTTTTCTTGATGTTCGATGGTAGACAGCACGTGCTTAGAGTATGCTTGTTGTCTCCTTGGATAAATAAATCCTCTGATTCGATCTTCTTAAATAATCTTGAATGAATTTAGTCTCGAGAGAGGGCCTAATAGGCTTAATCTCTATTGAGAACATAGTTTAATCTCTGAAAGTGGATGGCACATCTTTGGAGTGCTTGTTGTCTTCTTCCAAAGAGAATTTTTGAGCTCTTGGGAGTTCTTTTGAATGCCTCTCAAAATAAGAGGAATAGCTCCCATTTTATAGAGAAGTCAGGATTTGGGTTTCTTCCTAATTATCTCTAAGAAAGAATAATAATCTATTTTTTGTATCATTTGTGGCATGTGGTAAATTTTAATTGGCCGCAATAATTCTCCATCAAATATTTAATTTAATGGACCGTCGTAATTAAGTTGACATGTGGCGGAGTATAATTGGGCGAAATAAAAATATTTTATTTTTACACGTGGTTCCATGTGATTGGTTAGCAAGGTTTTGCCTCCTATAGGGGCGTATTAGAGTTCCAAAATTATTGAAAGGTTTGCTCTAGGTTAGCGTTATTGGTTGTATCTCCCCACAAAAATAATTGTTTGAGTTAGTGTAGTTGGACCTCTTTTTTTTGGGGGGGGGGGGGAGGGCGGAACTTGATGATGTAATTGATGAATAATTACATAACCTTCTAAATATTCAAAAATATTGAATGTTCATTGTGAGCTCTAATTAGCTTAATATGATAATAAATGTATCCATGGTTTTAATTCTTCCTATATTTTTATCATATATTTTACAAATGTAATCTACAATAAATTTTCATAGAGAAAAGTAGGTGAATACTAATTTACTAGACGAAGGTTAATAACGATCTCTTTAAACCAAACTTCTTTTCTGTTCTTCCTAAACACCAAAATGCGCATATATGGTACAAATTATGTATCTTTTTTTCCTCTTCATTCATGTCCTGGATAAACAGGATCAATAAGAATTTTCTGAAATACTTGCAATTAGGGGTCAAATAAAAACTTCGCTTGCTGATTGAAACTTTGGAGCTTAATGAGTTTTAGGTTCAATAGGTAGAGGTGGTTATTGTCAATGTGACAATGTTGATGGTTTGCTCTGCATAAAAAATATTGTCCACACACACACACACACACACACACACACACACACACACACCCCCACACACATACATGCATATTTTCAAGACAATTTAGAAATAACAAATAATTCTTCTGTGAAGATTATAGGGAATGGACATTAATAATAAGGGTTTTTGGAATATAATAATCCCAACTTATGGGGCGGTGGAAGATAATAAGCTGAACTTAGAAAATTCTTTCCAGTGAGCTTTACTTTGAAGGAATTTATTTTTGGTATACTACCACCGAGTGGAACTCGTTGGAAAGGTAACGTGGCAGTGGTTGATGCCTATGTGTAAATAAGAAGCGGAAAACAAAAGAAAAATAGGAGTTTGACCTTGTTTAATTAGTTAACCATTTAATTTTGGACACATCAGGCTTCTCTCCTTCCTCGTTCTCTCTCCTTCCTTAGTCTCCCTCCTCTCCCATTCTGTCCTCTTGCGAAATCTCTCTCTGAGTCTCCACCCTCTTCAAAGCAAAAAATGCGATTTTGAAGAGAAAGAAGAAAACGAAAGCCCAAAGTCGAGATCCCTTCGAAGAGGTGAACATGTCTGGTAGAACAGCAAGCGTTGCTGGGTCATCGAATTCTGGGAAGACATCAAATTTAAGTAGCCAGAGCTCGATTCTAGGCATGCTGAAGTATTTTCATGACTTACCTGCTATATATCAAACCTGTAGAAGACCCCCAAATAGGGGGAGAAAGTTTTTTAGGTGCCAATTGTGGAAGGTAAGTGAAATCAAAATAGGGTCACGTTAATGGAATGATGAAAATTAGGGTTTAATGATTGGAAGCAATCTGCAATTGATGTGTTACTTTTATGTGTTTGTAGGTTAATGAAGATTGTGGGTTCTTCAAATGGGATGAAGAGAATGCAATGAATGCTGATGAGCTGCAAATGTTGAAAGAAGAGAATGCAAAATTGAGAAGCAAGATTGTTAAGGAGAAGGAGAAGAAGAGAAGACTTGAATAAGAAATGAAGGCACTGAACAAGGAACTCATGGCACTAAAGCTTATAGCTGCAAACAAGTGGGGGTGGCACAAAATGTGGATGTATCTGACTATTTTCTTACTTGTGGTAGTTCTGGTCAGGGAAAATTGATGGTTCGGTGTGGGCAGATGTAAGGAGTTGGTGTTTAAGCTTTCTAGCTATTTATTGGGGTAGATGAATGTGGTTGGGTAGCTGTACTTTGTATTGAATGAATGAAATGAATAAAAGTGGTGAAATATTTTGCTCCAAAAGCATGTGATCCAAAATAGTCATTATAATATTGTACTTGGTAGCAACTAATGAGCAAGTAATGATCACATTGGACTGTTGTGTGACCATAGAAGCATGTGGTTGGGTAGCTGTACTTTGTATTGAATGAATGAAAAGAATGAAAGTGGTGAAATATTTTGCTCCAAAAGCATGTGATCCAAAATAGTCATTATAATATTGTGCTTGGTAGCAACTAATGAGCAAGTAATGATCACATTGGACTGTTGTGTGACCATAGAAGGGCAAGGTAAAGCAGGCATCTCAGGGACCACTTCCTTTGAAATATCCACCATATGGACTAAATACATAATCAATCTTTTATTAATAGTAGCAGCAACAGCCATATCTAATGATTCAAAATCATTATAACAAGTCCTTAACCCCTTTCTCAAACTCATTCCAGGTATTAGACAATAAAATTCCTCCACATTGGTAAATCTAATATCTTTAGCAAGTCCAATTATCTCAAACCTAGATAACCTATCTATGTCAACAGGCTCAATCTCAGACACTCCACCTCCAACATATTCCACCTTATCACCATCCACAAATTTTCTCCCATGATGAATCTCTACAACTATGTCATCAACACTCAGTTTCGTCAATTACACTGTTTACAAGACAAATAAAACATAAAAATATACATGCATTAGGTCGACATTTACAACAGTAATCATCTTACACACTCTTATCCCCCTGATCAACTCAATAATAAATAATAACAGAAACACAGTGTCCTTTAAACCCTTCAATCAATCACAATTAACTAAAAAAAAGCTTACCTCCACATGCTTTAGTCCAAAAAATGGGCCTGTGCTTTTCCACCTTGTCCCCCTGTTTCCTTATCGATTTTGCCAACAACCACCTTCCACTTCCACTTTAGCAGCAACAAAGGATGAAAACACACTCAATTTTGCTCCCAATTCGCAACACTCTAACTCTAGGGTTTCCAATTTTCTGATTAATTTCGGAATCTTGATGGGAGAGAGGGAGAAATTTACTTTTTGTAGGTTTTAATCACGTTAAGTGGGAAGTTTTATTTCAAGAGGAGGGACACTGAGGAAGGAGAGAGAATGAGGAAGGAGAGAAGCCTGATGTGTCCAAAATTAAACAGTCAACTAATTAAACAAGGTCAAACTCCCATTTTTCTTGTTGTTTTTGTTCGCTTCTTATTTAAGACATAATGGATTTTCTTGAAGTAAGACATAATTAAGTATATTTTTAACTAGTTGACATAATGGATCTTCTTGAAGTAAGAAACGCATAATAGTCCAATAATTGGGGTTGGAATTTGCAGAGTTTTGAAGTAGTTTGTGTCAAAGGCATGTCGGTGTGCATTTTGTCAACAATCTCATGGCTATGATTTGGGCTTTCTTAGTTCCGTATTTTCCTTTTTTAATTTGATGACAATTTTCTAAACGAGTTGTGCAGAGGGGACTGCCTTGGGGAATAACTAAAATGGTTGACTTGTACTGGCTGCTTAACTCTTCATTAATGATATTGATTAATAATATAAGTTCTCCACCCAAATTAATGGTATTTTTGACGCTTTTGATTTATTATTTGCTAACTTCACACAAATTAAGAAAACCCTTACTGTTGGCCCCGTTTGGCTAGTTGAATCACTCTAGAAGGCGGTGAATAGGGCGGTCATCAAAGTCCCAAGATAATTAAAATAAAGAGTGGAAAGATAAACGTGGACAAAACACATAATTTATGGATGTTTGGCCACGCCTAGTCCTTTACCTACAGGCGCCCCTCGCTGATGGGATTTTGAGCCTCTTTCTTTTATTAGATCGGCCGAATACACACGATTCACTAATTGTACAACCTACAAGTTGACCCTACAACTTTAGGTGCCCCAACGTATGAGTTGCTGCCTAATCGTACTTGGGTTGTCGGCCCTCTGACTAATCGAACCAACCTAATACAAAGAAATATAACAAAATACACTTTATAACAAGAAGTAAATAAACACAACAGATATGCCAATATAAGCTCAATGTATCTCTCAATGTCTTCTTTATAATTTGTAAGTATAGCTCTCCTTCTTCTCGTTCTTTGCCTGTACTCTCTTGTGTCGCTTTCAGCTGCAAGGATCTCCCCTTTATATAGCAAATGGAGTTGAACTGTTACATCTAAAAAGAGAAAGAAAATCTTCAGTTGGCCTTCAAGCCCCTGGAGTCCAATTTTAGGGCCTTGAACTGCGGCTAATTTTCAGCAATAACAGCTCCCAAAATATTCAATAGCTAATTGCCGATTCTTCAATGGCTAATTGCTGATTCTGCTTGGGGATTTAGCTTATCAAATCTATTAGTTGCTATTTTTAGGCCAAGCAATAGCTAGAATTTAATTTCAAAAGATGTGGCCATATTTAGATAATCATAATCTCATATTCAAATTTGAATCGCACAATATAATATCACCAAAATCATATATTCAAATTTGAATTCTAAATCATTTCAAAATATTGTGACAACTTATATCAACTTAATTAATACTACTAGAAAAAGGGGCATACTCGACCCTATTTTGTCTTTATTTAGATGCATTAAGGGGTTGATATATTCTCAGTCGACGCATGCGGAAAGGGTCGAGCTGTTCAGGGCCGAGATATTCAGGGCTGAGATTTCTCGACCCTTTTGTGAGTTGAAATTTATAAAAATGTTCGATGCTTTTTTTAGACGACAGTTGTAATATTTTGACCTTTTTTGTGATCATATTTTTATTTTAGCAAGAATGGGAAATCATTTAGCAAAATTTATGGAAACCCATAAAAGGGTCGTGATGCAGATTACTTTTCTCCTATAAATTATGGGGGATCATAAATTATGTGTGTTGTTTAGTGTGTGTGTGTGTGTGTGTGTGTGTGTGTGTATATATATATATATATATAAACACAAATTAATTATAAATGTAAGATAGCCACAAAAGATTACTAATTAAGGGAGTCATACTTCAATTAGGATAATTAAAAGGAACGTATATAATTTCTTCATTTCAAAAGTCACCTGATATGCTGATACAATCAATTATAAACCTAGCTATTAAGTACCAAATTTGACAAGAGTAGCTATAGGAAATTAGAGTCCTATATGTGACGATATTAGTTAGCAACTACTAATTAATAAAAATCAAGTTCATTACTCCTTCAAATATCAAAGTGATACCCAACACAATCGAAAAAACCAAAAGTTTGAAGTACTAAATTTGGCATGATGCAAGAGTCCTAAATTAATTTGCCAATCTGCAATCATCAAAAGTCTTGAACAACCCCACTTCATCCACCTAATTAACTTGTGAGGTTGAGGTTGAAGGTCCAGTGTGCCTTGATTCATTGCTAGGGTCATTTCCACTTGATTGTTCTTGAACCTGGAAGAAAGGTAAGCAAAAATACCTATATTAAGATTGACCATCAACACGCAAGATAAAAATTGACCATCAAAAACTACGAAATGAATTTGTAGCCAAGATACCAAACAAATGTAAGGAAAAAAAAAAAAAACCTTTCCAAAGATCCCCAATACCAAGCATCACATAATCTCATGTGTTACCAACCATCACAGAATATCATGTGTTACACACTGACATTTGCATCCAACCATAAACAGCAAACAAAATGTACACAATCTTCCGTTTAATATTTTCAATCCTAAAACAATCTTAAAAATGGCTCAAAAAAGTAGGATGCCAAGCCTGAAATTCACCTTGATCCCCGAATAACCTTCTCAAAAGCTGCCATATACATGATGAAATCCTAAAATGCATATTTTCATGATGAGAGGCGTAGCACTCAGAAGGTTGATTAAGAGCCTTATTGCGCTACTCACCCACTACATCAATTTTGTTGATCCAATTAAGACCTATTATTTAAGTGAAGGCTACCGATGGTGGAACATGTGCCACAAAAAGCAGACAATGGAAAAGATGAAACTCTGAAGAGTGGAAAAAATGTGAATATACACGGATTTACCTCCCCCCTACCCCCCCAAAAATGATGTAATCCTCTGATTCTTCTGTTAACAACAGGAGAGTTTAAAACAAAGACAAAGATGAAAACAAAAGGGGGGCAAAACCTAAGAACTTCTAAGATATTTAGTCCCTCAATAGCCCTATAAGTGGATCACAGCAAAGTGGATCTAATTAATATTCAAGCCCCCTACAGATGGGATGATGGCCAGATGTGGTTATTGCAAACTGGGAGTTGTGGGGCTGCTAAAAAAGACATTACCAAGGCTATGATTGCCGCAGCTGTTATTGTGATTTGGGATGAAAAGATACAAGAATTTTCAGAAATCAAAGCCATCCTCCAAGTGTTCTTATTAGACATGCCATACAAACCTTTCATATGAGGGCAGTGTACTGCAAAAGAAAAGGACTTGCTACATTCTATTCTCAAATGCTGAATTTTTATGTAGAGTGATCATCTTATGAAGTATTATATTCTGTGGCATATGTATAGAGTTAGTAAAGTGTTCTATGATTGTCCTCAACAATTTTGGGCAATAATAAAACAATTAATCCCTCCCTTGACAGGTGCATATGCAGATTACGTTATAGTGTTTAAGTAAACAATAGCATTAATTCTATAAATAGGCACTATCAGAAAGTCCTTCAAGAAAAGAATCAAGTGACGAGGCAGAGGCTCCTCCAACAAATAACAAGTGCAAGCCACAAAATTTCTTCCTCTAAACACCCACCTAAACCCACCCAAATGAACCAGATTGATGGATGAGATAGATTTTTGTATTAGTGACAACATTATTAGGCAAAGAAGCAAAAGCACAGAACAATGATTGGTGTAGCTGGAATGTAGCAAGGTGTCTTCTAAGACAGCTATAAAATATAAATTACATAAATGCTCAATTGCTCTGAATGCCTGTGGCTGGAATGTAAATTACCAAAATGCCTAATTTCACTTAACACTAGAAAATAGGTATCCCTTGCTTCGCACATACTCAGGTGAAAGTAAGCACACTACTTGATCTGTAAATCAAGATTCTAGATTGGATTGGCAAACAAACTGACATTTGCATCCAACCACAAACAGAAAACAAAGCATGCAGAATCTAAAATGACTCAAAAAGCAGGATGCCAAGCTTAAAATTCACCTTAATCCCCGAATAACCTTCTCAAAAGCTGCAACATACACGATGAAGGCCTAAAATGTATATTTTCATGACATATGAGACATACAACACTCAGACAGTTGATTAAGAGCATTTTATCATGTTACTCATCCACTACATCAATTTGTTGATCCACTTGAGACCTATTATCCAACTAAAGGCTGCCCATGGTGGAACATGTGCTACAAAAGCAGACAATGGAAGAGCTAAGGAAAAAAAATGTAGAACATTAGTATTTGAAAGACTAACCTAATCACCAACCATACATAAGGCCACCTTAGTAGCATCTAGGAAATCATCTGTAATTTTTCCATTACGTACGGCCTTTAACATAAGTAAGAACATGGCCTTCTGTGATGCTAGCTCCTCTTTGAAATGCTTGAGTTCCATATTGTTGTCAGAGAAGATGTAACCTCTTTTCCTAAGGACACTGTTTACACCAAAGACATCACTTAGGTCCACATTAAACCCAAAACCGATCGGTCGCTTGGGACTTTCTTCTTCATACACATGTTCATCAAACACTTCATTTTCAATTTCAAGCTGAGTTTTTGAGGGGAAGAGCTAAGAAGTCACTCTTGAACTTTTGCACTTGCCTCATTGTACCATAACTTAACAAGAAATTAAATAAATATTATTAGTAGACTAAAAAAACCAAAAAACCAAAAATTGATGTAGTCTAAGATTAAGAACATATACCAGAAACTGTTCAGTGGCCGTATTAGCTACGAAACCCCCACCTTCTTTGCTATGTGCCTCTTTAAAGAACTCCAAATGGGTTGGCTCTCTCCCATGAGTTTCAACCTATAATTACAAATCTCATGATGAAGCCTACATTAATATAACTTATCCGTCTCTTCTAACATAGGCAAAACGAGAGGAAATTTTGACATTCTGGCAACAGTTGCCCAAAATTGGAGTAGTGTAGGATATAAATGCGGGAAAAAAAAAGAAGAAAACACACAAAGTCAGCTCACTTTTCTACATAACTGGTATAACCAGTTGTATGACAATGAGTTTGCGAAGCTCGTGCATCTTTGCCTATTTCGGCCAAAGTCTATAGATAACAAAAAATAATCAGTAGGGAAAAGTAAGTTTGCCAGTGTAATCCTCAATATAAGGAAAAAGAATATGCAGATCTTCATGGAGGTTAAAGAAAAAATTAGCTCCTGAATACAATGAAAAAGAATCGGCAAATATGGAGGTTAAAGAAAAAAATAACTTGTTAATACAAGGAAAAAGAATAAGCAAATATGGAGATTTAAGGTATAAATAATTCTATAAGTGTAATTTTCGTTAGATATGTACATATATCTCATGTTGTTTTGAACAACAGTAGTCAACCAATCACATCCACCTATCACGAGAGTGCCCTTTAGGGACAATATCATACATGTCCTCATTTGTTTTCTCTTTATGTTTGAAGTAGTCCCTCTTCGAACCATGCTTATATTGCTTGAAATACTTAGCAACATGTTTAAGCACACGTTTATCAAAGCCCTTATCTGCTGGATATATGAACTTGGACTATATGTCATTTACAAGTCAGAATTCAAAATAAATGAACTTAACCAATATAAATTTTACATAACTAGAAGTGTAAAACTAGAAAAAAATAATTCTTACTCGAACCAGTTCAATTATGTCGGCTTTATAAGTTTTGTTCAATTTATACTAGCTAATTGCCCTGATAGGGCAAAATCTCTCTCGCCATGCAACGTAGCCAAGAAATCTTACGAAAATGTAACCTCCCTTTCCAATGGGTTAGGTGTAGTTGTTAAATGCTACACAAAATTGCACCCCCTTTTTTGTAATTCATAACATTTTGAGGTAGAATTGATCCATTTATCACCTTCTCATTACCTAGATCATCTATTAAAAAGAATAACATTTAGAAGACATGCAGGCCAAAAGATGATACGAAAATATCTTTAAATATAACATGCCAAAAATATGAGTGAACTTTAATTACCAATGGTCAGGACTTTTTCCTTTGCATCAAACTGTATGTTATCTTTCCAAGACAATCGAGAGGATGTGGTGGTCTTGGAGGTAGTTGACTTATTTTTCTTCTCTCTATCAAGACCCTTTCCTTTATCAACAGACCTACTTTGAGAACTCCTTGTTAAGTCTTCATTATTGCCAAAAATATGGATTTTGATGCCGTTCTTGTTGTGTTGAACCTCTAAGAACTTTAGTAGCAGGTGAGTGGGGTTGACTATCTGATGCTGCTGACCAGGTTGATGGGTGCACTTGTGAAGTTCTAACAACAGGAGGGGGCTGATAAGGTGGATGTGATTCATTATTAGTGGCATAGCATGGCTAAATAGGTCCAAATCGTTCAGTAGATGGGCGAATTAGGGGCTGTGCTGCTGCTGTAGTAGGGGAAGTGAGCTTTTGTGTGGATAGTAATGGACCAATCAAGGGAGTACGCTGTGGCTAGAAAAATGTCTGAGATGCTAAAAGCCTACACAAAAGATTAAATTTAACAAAAGCAAAAAACTTGCAATCAAAATCAAAAAATATAGACGTACAACAATGAGACAGACCGGAATATTAAATTGACAGAAAACTAAATTAGTCAAAACCTCCTAAGCAAATGTTATCATGAACTGAAAATTTAAAATCAGCCAAAACCCAAGTGAAACTTGGAGTAAACAAAGACAACACTAAACCAAGGAGACCAAAGATACTCGATGCTCCATTTAAAGGAGTAAGCTGAACAACTTGCTGCACAATTGGTTTTGCCACTTCAGTAGGTCGACTCAGCTACTGCAATAATTTTTTTCAAGCTGCAGTAAGTGTACTAGGTGGGGAAGGTAACTGCGTAGATCATGGTGATGCTTCAATTGATGCTCTTGTTGGTGTTGCATGCTGAACAAATGGCTGGACAGATGATTGCAAAACCAATTGCAATGCTCCACTTGAAGGAGTAGGCTGAATATGTTGTTGCGCAATTGGTTTTCATGCTGCAGTAGATCTAGTCAGCCTAATTGGTTGCTGCTGCACAATTTATTTTGAAGCTCCAGTAGATGTAGCAAGTGGAGGAAGTATCTGTCCAGATCATTGAGAGGCTTGAAGTGATTCTCCATTCAAAGCTCTAGTAGATGAAGTAGGCGGGCGAAGGGGCTGTATAGGTGGCCGTGGGGCTCCACTAGAAGTAGGGCACCGAACATGTGGCTGCTCGATTGTCAGTATTGATGCTGTAGTTAGTTCTGCATTCTTAAGAAATGACCGCTTGGATGTTTGTTCTGAAGCTGGAGATGTAATAGGTCGATGTGGTTGTTGGACTTGTGTAGTAGGCACCAGGTTAAGTGGTTTCTGCACCAGTGGTTCTGTTAGTGTCATGGAGGGCGAAGGCTGTGTAGGTGGCTTCAAATCAAGTCGCATTGCTGGCTGAGCTCTTGTAGTACTAGAGCTGGGATGAGTAGATGGTTGTTGCATCAGTGAATCTAATGCTCTAAGTGACGAAGTAGGTTGTGTAGGTGGCTTCAAATCATATTGTATTGCTAGCTTTGCTATTGCGATACTGGAGTTGGGATGAGTAAGTGGTTGTGCTATTTCAGATGATTTGGTACCCAATGCTTTAAGTGTTCTCTTGCTCGTGTAACTTATTTTACAGTTCAATCTGTATTCAATATCGGATAATAAGAGTTACGAAGACATGTTTACCTTGATTAGATGCAATATATAGAATAAATTGATAACTACACTTGTGTCGAGCATGGAAAAAACAAAAGGCAGATATGTAATCCAGCAACAAAGTATCAAAGAGATAATACTGGCCCAATCCATACCAAACTAACGATTGAAATACAATGATCGTATCCTAAAGACTAAAAAGCCTAGGACACATCCTCCCATAAATCAAATATGTCTCTGGCCTTGGTTTTAATAACATGCAACCATGCTTTTTGTTTCTCATCTTCAACGTAGAAAACTGGTTTTGCTTGAGATGAGAAGACAAATGGATCATCATGTAAATATCGACCTGTATGAATGAGCTTGGAGAAGTTAACATAAGCATGACTATTTCTAAAAGTTTTCAAACCCCTATTTATGTCTACCTAATCACAACAGAATACCACAACTTTATATGCCCCATAATAATCCAATTCATAGATGTCTGTCAGTCTTTCATAGTAAGCTTGTCCATCAGTTTCCACCATAACTCCAAAATTTTGTGTCTTTCGATAACGCTTGCGATGAACTGTTTGGAATTTGTAACCATTAACTACAAAACTTTTTAGGCTTTTAGCTATAGGATTTAAACCACAGGCTAAAGCTTTTCTCAACTCCCCTTCTGGCATACTCACGTCAATGTTCTCCACCTATAAAACCAAAAAGTTTAGTTATATAAAAGTAGTTATACAAACACACTCTACAAATTCATGGCCTACATCATTGAAGATAGAAACATAACCTAATTTTGTAGCCATCCATCTTATTTGATAATTATCCAATCACTTCAAATGGTTTCATTCACAATTATTGAAGAGCCTTAATTAGAAGCTCCTATTTGATTTAAGAATTCCCTAACATAATCCACAAATAGTGGTTTCCTCATTCAGTTTTATCACTAAAAATGAATAACCCAATTAGAGAAGCATCATGATGCATACATAATACTTACTCAATAAGTTCTTTCATATGATCTAAATGAAGCAATGCATAGTGATGTGCCTGCTTTAAGCTCTTGTCATCAAGACAATAAGTCCTCTCCATCCCAGTTACTAGACCACCAGAGTTAAATAAGTACGCACTCATATTGACATTATACTCATCATTCCTCTTCCTGCTACAGAATATGGTCTCAACCCCTTCCAGAAAGGTTGAACAAAAGGTGATAGTCTACTCAAGAATATACCCTTCAGCCATGGATCCTTCAGGTTGGGCTTTCCTAATGACATGAGACTTCAAATTGGCCAAGTACCTTTTTCAATAAGTTCTAATAAATAATAAAATAAACTCTTAAATAAATGAGAGAATGAAAAAAAGTGCTCAAAATTGTCACCTTTCAATAGGATACCTCCATCTATAATGAACGAGACCTCCAAGTTTAACTTCATTTACCAAATGAATTATGAGATGGACCATGATTGTGAAAAAAGTTGGAGGAAATTATTTTTCTAACTCACAAAGAGTAAGAATAAGCCTCGATTGAACGTGCTCCAGTTGACCCACGTCAAGACTAGGTGAGCACACATACTTGAAAAATGAACACAAGTTAGAAAGTAGGTTTGTCCCTTCTGTGGCATGTGATGCTCTTAAAGCTATATGAAGGGTGTCTTGCATTAACACATGATTATCATCACTCTTAAGAGTTTCCGTTGTTTCATATTAACACCTCTAGAGATGTTAGACCCATATCTGTCCAAAACTCTAAGCTTCTGTAGGACTTTCAAGAATCATTCTTTCTCATCCAAAGACATGGAATATGGAGTTGGAGGCATAATTAGATCTCGACCAGGATGAGCTTGAAGCCAAAGGTGAGGCTTTATCCCTATCTCCTCAAGAGCTTTTCTTACATCTGCATTATCTCTAGTTTTCTTATCCACATTCAAAAGAGTTCCCAATAAATTATCACACACATTCTTCTCAATGTGCATGACATCTAAATTATGTCTTAATCGATTAGCCTTCCAGTAGGGTAACTCAAAAAATATGCTTCTTTTAGTCCAAAGGAAAATCAACAGCATCATAATTATAGTCCTTATCACAATCATCCATAATTTCAAAAGTAGATGTACTTGCTTGTCGTCTTCCTCTCTTTTTTTCCGTAGCCTTTTTTGCCTTTCCATATACATAACCAACTCCATCTTGTTACGCTGAAATTTCAATTCCATCTACAACAACTGGAGCATCCCTAAATTCGTCTGTCCCATCAAACAAATAGCCCTAGGAACGATAAGGATGATTATGAGGTAGCCATCTTTGATGGTCTAGATAATACATTTTACCACCAAACATATATGAATGTGTGGAATCAGCACATAAATGACATGCTTTATAGCCCTCAGTACTCCAACCGCACAACATAGTGTAAGCAGGAAAATCATTGATGGTGCATCTCAAAACTGCTCGCATATTGAAGTACTCATTGTTATAAGCATCAAAAACAACACCACCATCCCACAACAACAATTTCAACTCATGTATTAGTGGTTGCAAGTACACATCAATATTGACTCCAGGACTTGATTACTAGGAATAATCAGTGAAAGAATAAATGATGATGGCTTCATACATAGCCATAGAGGTAGATTATAAGGGATTAACACTATAGGCCATGTACTATAGGTTGTATTCATTAGACGATATGGATTAAAGCCATTGCTTACAAGGGAAAGTCTAACATTATGGGAATCAGAAGCAAAGTCAGAATATAAGGCAACAAATTCCCTCCATGCTTTAGCATCAGTTGGATGTCTCAGCTTTCCATCTTTCACACGATACTTATCGTGCCATCTTATTTGTTCAGCTGACTTAGGTGACATGTAAATCCTCCTCAATCTAGGAATTAGAGGGAAGTAACGCATCACCATAGTCGGTTCTCCCATCTTAACATTTGTATTTCCTTCACATGTCTAACCCTCCTTGCCTTTTACTGTCTTCCATCTTGAAACACCATAAGCATGGCAACTATCTTTTTCTGATAACTCACCCCAATATAAAATGTAATCATTAGGACAAGCATAAACCTTTTCATATCCAAGGCCCAAGGCACTAATCATTTTCTTAGCTCCATAATAAGAGGAGGGAAACTCCACGATTTGAGGAAGGCATCTCCTAAAAGTTTGATCAACATTGTGAAAGACTCGTCTGACCAATGAAACATACATTTCATATGAAACAAGTGTACAAAGGAAAGATAATTTTAAAAAAGTGGTACAACTATTGTAAAGTGCCTCATTGGATGCTTCCAGTAGCCTCTGATATTTCACTTTTTCTTCATCATCCAAGGGAGGATTTGTTGATTCATAAAATTGTTCAGAGGTCATATGGTCATCATACATGTGAAAAGATTCAAGCCCTTCATCAAGCGTCTTATCTGCCACATCATGCACAATGTCATCCCTAGACCCAGGTATAACAAAAGCTGCTTTCAACAAAGCTTCCATATCATCTTGCCCAACAAAATTAGGCGGATCATTATTTGTTTCGCGACTAGTGCTTCCTCTATGTTTCACATGATCAAGAACGTCCCCTTTACCGTGAAAAATAAAATGCTTATACTCCTTATAAAAACCCTTGAATAAAATATGTTGCTCAACTTCTATAGGCAACCATTTATTCACTTTGCATCTCCTACATGGACATTGAGTTCTTTCTTCTATAAAATTTTCTTTAGCAAGCTTAATAAATTTGACAGCACCATTAAGATAATCAGGATGATCATTTGGCAATTCAATCCAACTTGAGTCCATTTCTACAAACTTAAAATAATTTAGTACAATATCTTATACACTTCACTTTATGATAATAAAACAAATAATATTTTAGGTTACATGTAAATAATAACAATGACTATACTACAACTACTAATAATAATAAAAAAATAACCCACCTCATTTTGTTTCTTACTTTAAGGCTATTTTCTACTTTTTTGACTGAAAGACTGAATAGGCTTTGCTTCGTTTTTCATCTCTTTTATATATTGCATCCCTACCTATTGATCTAATCAAAAAACCCATTGAAAGAGAATGAGAGACCCACTTAATTGTGCTCTTTAAAAGGAAAGCAAAGGTAAAACCCAAATCATCATCGTAATCATCAGCACCAAACAAGCCCTAATGGTCTGCCTTCTGTGATAAAGATATGTATTTTATATGATTTTTTAATCTTGGATTTTTTAGTTTTATTAATTAGGGAGCTGGTGGTATAGTACAAATACTAATAATCTCAAAATTAATGTGGCAAAATATGTTTGCACCTCGTTTATTCTGCTACTTAGATATTATTTTTTGTTGCTGCAATTTAGATATTAGCTTTTACTTTTCTTTCTATTACAATATTAAATCATTTTTGTGAATGGAAATATTTTAAGAGCAACTCTTGCTCCAGTTGTGGGTTGGCGACTCTATGTAGGGGGTACAAACATAAACTAATTGCAATATATGATTGTAAATTATAATTTAAACCTAGAGTAGGGCAAGGAAAGCAATAAAGATTTACTGATAATTGAGTGACTTACAAGAATAAGGGAATTTTCTTTTAGATGTGATCTTGCGCAAAGTGATGAAAGCAAAGTTATGAGATTACTAAGCCAACACCTTCTACCAATTACATAATAATCTACATTCACACATGACATAATAATGTAAGCCATATTAGCAATATATTTCAAATAATAAGCATATTATATATATATATTACACTCTAAGCCAATAGATTAATTATTATTACTATATACCTTATATAGATTTTGGGTATAAGTGACATAACAATCTTAAACAAATCGACAACCCTTTCCTAATTATTATTTAAATATACTATAACATTTAACAACACCTAAAAACACAGAGTACTAAGCCAACACTTGCTACTATTCTACCATCAAATAGTCACTAGAAAAATATATTTAGACACAAAGTCTTATGAAACACTGAACAAATCACACAATAATCAAAATCAAGAAAATATTACATAAATTATTACCTGAAGCTTGAAGAGTAGCTTTCTTTCAAAGTATTTGTCGACCCAATCCAAAAGATAATAAAGTTGACAATGCCCTAATTGTGATTAAAACTAATGATCACCATGATTTACGCAAGGGTTCGTATCCTGACTTTAAGTTTAAGGAGATGTCTTTCATATGAAATAAGTTTCAAGTGGATTGGAGGTCACTTGATTATTCAAAACTGCTGGACAAGTCAAAGTCTGCAAATTGGGCAGAATCCTAATGCACAAGGTATGGGTTCACTCCACTTCCAGCCTATGCATTCTATCAGCTAGAGATGTTTTAGTTAGTCTATATCAAAGTTCATGTTAGAATGTATAAGGTTTTGATGATAACAAATCCAAGTGTTGTAGTTGTGTTGTTGTTCCAAATAGGCTTTACCAACAGGGCCTTACTGTTGTTTTTCAATATATTAAAATTGCTCGACTAACGGTTTATCAAGAACAGGTACTCAAGTCAGTGATGTAAGAACAACCATGAGGAACAGGCTCTGTAAGGTGTTTTGAAGCATATCCTGTGAAGTGTTTGAAACATAAGATATAAGTGCAGCTGTGACAAACAGGTTCTGTGAAGTGTTTGCTGCAAAGTCGTTCTACAAGATGACTAGTGGTTACAACAAGATGTCTTGATCTGATTTGGTTTTATATTTTTAGACTCTTGTTAATATGCCAATTAGAAAGTTTTAAATTACCACTCACTGGAAACGGTTTTGCTTTTCGGAAAATATTTCGGATCACCCTTCAGAACAACCCTGGAAATTGGGCGATCAGGGTGTTTTCAGAATAAGCTGCGAAAAACTGCTTTGCACGATTTTTATCTTTCGGATTTTGAGCAGCTTCTTCAAAGATTTGCAAGAAAGATTTTTCTATGGAGTATCTTATTCTTTACCCTAAAAACGGTTATCAAAAATCTTAAGGGATTTGCAAAATCTTTTTGAATAAAAAGAATATCCAATTTTTGGCAAGTGGATAAGGTAGTTGAGAAAAACATGGGCTAGCTGCTAAAGAACACCGCCTTATGCACGCGGTTCAGGAAGTGTTTTCAGCTCATGTCACCTTACCCCTTGTAGCTAAAGGATTCTAATTTCTCTAGGATTTTAGTTTCCAAAAATTTCAGAAATAGTTTTTCCATCCCTTGTGGGTAAAGGATTCTATATTCTTCAGATTTTTTAGTTTCCAAAAATTTGATGAATTGTGTTCCAAGCACTATAAAAGGCGGCTTCTTACAATCTTGGACACATCGGTTTTCAAAGAGAAAAAATCTGAGTTCATGAGCTAAAACGTTTGAAAAGAAAACCGAGCCTTGTGAGTGAATTAATTGAGCTTTCAAAGGTGGTATACTAGGACTTCATTGTACCCTATATTAGCTTAGTTGAGAAGCATTGTAATAAGGTGTTTTTCCTTTATATTCTTCTTTCACAAGAGTGAGAAGAGCGTGTGTCCAAATCAAGGGGATTTTGGACGTGGGGTAACTCGTCTGAGGGAAGACAAGTTACGTGTGTTACAAGTTGTAACAAGGTGTGTTACTATTGTAACGTGTTTAGCCCGTTTAGTGAAGTGTGCAAATCCTACAGGAGGTAGGTCGTGGTTTTTAACCTCAGTTGGGCTAGAGGTGTTTTCCACGTAAAAATCCTGTGTCCATTATTTTCGCATTCAATTTTGTTGGATTTTCGCTTCTGCTTATCTCAGAAACAACCTGTGCGAACAGGGTCTAAGACTGTTTGTCAGCAACTTGCGAAAATCGGACACCACAATTCACCCCCCCTCTTTTGGTTGTGTACTCTCTTATTCAACAGTTCAGAAAGTAAGCTTTTTAATGACCCATGTTGCAGCACATTTGGAGACCAGTGGTCAAGGAAATTCAGCCTAGAAGTCTGATGGTACAGACTGTTCAAGTCAGTGGATACCTACAACTTTGAGCTTATGCTTCCTCATCATATGGGTGTCATTTTGTGTATTTCTTGGATCCAAGTGGCGATTACTTCAATATGCTTCATTGATTGCAGATGTCTGCTTGTGTAACTTAAGAATTTCATCTAAGTGAGCTATATGGGGGTTCTTGATATAGTATCCCCTGAATTGTCAGATTTTAGAGAGGCATTCTTGCTTCAATCCATTGTAATTCAAGACTTGCTTAAATTGCCCAAACTGTTGCAAGAAGTCCATTGATTCCACCTCCATTTGTGAAGTAGACATTACTCTTGACAATATTTCACTGCACCTTCTGGTAACATACCCACTGCCATTGTCCTTGTAGGATTATCAACTGTTGGATACTCCTTACTTTGACCAAGGGCTTAATCTTTTTGTCCTTATGGCATCTTTCCATCCAGTTACATCGTCATTCACTCTCATGTTACATCTTCATCAGTTCTGGTCACCTTTTTCAAGCCCAATCACTGCTAGTAGCTGGTTTATGATTGGGTTGCACCCATGTCGATAGATGATAGTTTTGTAGCACGCCTGGACAAAGGGTGGATCTTAACTACACTTTGTATAAAGGTTGGTTATTATCAGACTTGTGGAATCTATTGCTAAGGGGAAACGCAATGTGTCTACCCTTTTTGGTTGATTCAACCTCAGTTTCCTATTGAAGATCACTTGCATAAAGCTTAAGTTGGACAATCAAAATTTTTGTCATGTATTTGGACTGCATCAGTGAGAAATTTTGATGGGTTACTGCCTCTTAGAAAAATGCCTTTAGCTGATTCAGACTAAAGAACTCTAGAGTGCAAAGTACGACCCAGTGGAATCTGAAAAATAGATTCGATGAATGGAAAAAGTTATCACTGTAATAGAGATTCCAGGGGATAAAAAGGTGAACATTGCAATATTTTATCTAACTGGTGAAACCGATATTTAGTGGAGCATTGTTAAGAATAGGCTCTTAGGGCCTGACTTCACTTCGAGTCGATTTCTAAAAGAACTAATCACAACACTCCAGATTGCTAAGTGGGAATTGACAAATGCACATGGTGTGGTAGCCCACAGCACCTCATCGCTGCCTGTTCTTGAAAATTGAAGGCTGTAGATAAGGGCTCTCACTTTTAAGGCCCACAGCTGTAGGAAAGGCTTATGTGTTAAGCAAGAAGGAAGCTGAGGAAGCTGTCACCTCTGGTGCAGTAGTTAGTGAAGCTCTCTTTTAACTTCGAAGCCATTTTGTGTATTGATTGATTCAGTTGCCACTCGTTCATTTATATTCACATGATCTGACATACAAGTGAACCTTGAATAAGAAGGCAGAAATCAATTATGGACTTAAGTTATCCAATGATTCTAGAGTTGAGTGTTCTATCTCTCATAATTTATTTCAATTATTATTGGTGGGATAGTTTCTCCTGAAGTTCTGATTCAATTTGACTCGTCAGACTGTGATATCATTTTGGAAATGATTTGGTTGTGTATTTATGGGGTCAAGATAGGTTATGATGACCCTAAGGTTATTTCAAGAGATGAACAAGGGAGAGAAATATGTTTTATGGTCAAAGAGAGGAAAACCTTGTCCTTTAACTTCTGTTATGAAACCAAGTGAGCTCTTATGTCAAGGATATATTGTGCATTGATGTATTAACATTCAACCTAAGGAAGGAAAAGCAGAAGACTTCCCTATAGTTTGTGAGTTCAGAGAAGTTTTCCGGAAAAGTCACCGGGACTGCTCCGCCAAGAGAAATGCCTAATCTATCTCAAAAACCTTATATCGTATGGCCCCAACTGAGCTTAAGGAATTACAGATTCAGCTAAATGAGCTGTTACAGACGGGCTTTATTAGGCCAAGTGTATCACCATGGGGGTGCCCCAGTGTTGATTGTAAAGAACAAGAATGGAACCTTGAGGTTATGTATTGATTTCAAAGACCTGAACAAGATCACCATCAAAACCACATACCCATCGCCCCAAGTAGATGACTTATTTGATCAACTGCAGGGAGCAGGAGTCTGATCTAAGATTGATTTGAGGTCAAGGTACCATCAACTTAGCATTATATCTGAATACATTACCAAACCACACTACGGACCATGTATGGGTCATGATGAATTCACTGTGATGCCTTTTGGCCTAATCAATGGCCCCGCGGCCTTTACGAATCTTATAAATAGAGTTTCAAACCATATCTAGACAAGTTGTGGTGGTGTATATAAAAGATGTCTTGAAATACTCCAAGGACAAAGATGAGCATAGTATTCCTTTGTGGACAGTGTTACAGACTTTGAGGGAGCATCAATTACATAGCAAATACAAGAAACATGAGTATTGTTAGAAGCAACGATATTTTTGGAACATCTGGTCTCAAAGGAAGAGCTTAAGGTTGATTTACAAAAGGGTGAAAGCAGTTACCAAGTGCCCCAAACCCATAAATGCACTGAGATTAGAAACCGTTTGAGTTAGTCGGGAATTATCGAGTTCAGAAAGGATTTGACAAATATTGTCCTCCCTGACCAATTTGTTGAAAAAAGCTATAAACTTAGCAAGATGTTTAACTGGTGGCTTGTGCCTCCCAACAACTCAACCCTTATGAGAAGAATTACCCTATCCATTTATATAGTTTTTGCATTGCAAATATGAAGACATTACTTATATAGGGTACCATGCAGAATCAATACTGATCATCAAAGCTTGAAGTACATCTTCACTCAGAAAAAGCTCAATCTACATGAAACATCAGTTGTGGCAGATCCAATGTCAACCAAGAAAGAGAAATATTATGACAGATGCCCTGAATAGGAAGGCGCGACATCCCTTGCGCACTATAGTGATTATTTAATTGAATCTCATGAGAGAGTTTGAGGACTTGGGTATTCAATTAGTGTCACATAGGACAGCGAATGTTCAATTATGGGCACTTACCTTACAGCAGCCCTTCCTTATGGAGGAAATTAGAGTGAATTAGGATAGTGATCCCAAGCTCCAACGAATAAAGCAGAATCTTGAGAAAGGGATTCAATTTCAATGGACTTTGTCATGGGATTCCTTCAGATATAGTGTCTGATAGAGATCAGAGATTTTAAGCCTGTTTTGGCATGCACTTCAAGGAGTTTTTAGAACTAGATTGAACTTTAGTAGTTCTTATCATCCTGAAACGGATGGGCAAGCATCTAAACATATCAATGGATCCAACTCTTCGGAGTTGGAGCCTGTAGTACTTCATGACTTATGACCAGCATTTGCATTCGAAGAAAAGATGGAACTCCCAGCGATTAACGTTGTGATAGCACTAGCAGCGAATCCTACATGAAACATTAGGTTAAAATGACGGCAGACATTGACAATAAAATCATCTTTTGGGTCATGAAGTTCTTCTCCAGCATTCAATAAGGTGACATATATCAGAAGACTCTCGAAAATATACCATTAGAACCGATAGAAAAGCTATATTGATAAAAGAAGGAGATTCCCAGAATTTCAGGTACATGATAAGGCTGTTCAGACAGTTCCGCCAACTAAGGGTATCAGGAGGTTGAACTGCGAACTAAACTGAGGCCAAGATTTATTGGGCCATATCAGTTTATTGAAAGATTGAATCTCATAGTTTGCCGACTAGATCTATCTATATAACTCAAACACATGCATGACGTGTTCCTTACCTCATAACTCAAGCAGTATATTTCATATCCTGATCATGCTGTCATAATCAAATCTATTGCAGTCATTGGGGGTCTTGTGTTTTCAAGAGCACCCAGTTCAGATGTTATATCACAGGATGAAGTAGTTAAGTATCAAGCAGATACCTTAAATTAAATTACTTTGGGCAAATCATACCTCCTCAGAAACTACTTGAAAAACTGAGGATCAAGTGAAAGTCACGTACCCATATTTATTTGGGATAACCTTACATCTATTGGCAATGTTCATAAGTTTCGAGGACGAAGCTCTTTAAGGGGGGAAGGCTGTAATAGCCCGACCCTAAATCATATTTACTTATTTAATTAAGCCATGTTATTCATTTTTACATTTTTCACATTTATTTATCTCATTGAATCATCACAGTTGGGAAAATTCATGTCGGGCCCTACTTTACAATTCGAGTTTCATTTACCGAAAATAATTTTTCGGAGAAATTGATATTAGGCCTCGATAATTATGATTTAAATGATATCATTATTTTTCATGACATCATATTCAATTTTGAGCTTCGGAAAAACAAATTTAATTATCGCACTCGGTTTGGCACTTTTTTTTCCAACCCGAGCTCATTTAGGCCCAATTTCGACCCAACAAGTCTTGAACCTCATTTGTTTAGCTAAACTCTCTTAATTAAGCCTTAATTAAGCATGCCATTTTTGACTTTTCCCCTTTTAATTTTCAGCCAAGTGTTTTAAGTCATTTTGCACCAAGTAATTTCACCAAGTGAAAAACAAATCTCAAGACTTCTTTCTTCCTCTTCTCTCTACCCTCTCTCTACCCCATGACCCCCTCTCCTCCACGGCAGCCTTGGCTGCCAGCCACCACCACGGCCACCACCACAGCCGCCAACAACCTCCCTAATCACCACCCTCACTTCTACAAACATCCAACCTCACTTGTATCCGCTTTTTCAAGCATCAAAGTCAGGTAAATCCTAGTCTAATCAAGTTTAATTTTTGATTTTTATGTTGGATTTGGTTATGGATTTGATATAAACAAGTATTATTTTGATATTTTGGTTGTTGATTATGCTTGAAAGCAAGTAGTGATTGAAGTTGTTCATGATCATGCAAGTTTAGGTTGTGATGATGGATTTTGATTGTTTTAAATGAGATTTTGTGATCTTTGGCATTGATGATGAATATCAAGATGTTTATGCTAATTTATATAAGTTATGGAGTGATTTTAGTGGGTGGTTATCTGAAGAAAAGATTGCAAAGATGTAATTATTGAGCTGTAAACAGACCTAAAACAGGGGTCTGTTTCGGATTAAACTGGTAACAAACGATGCATGGGAAAATCATGATTTTTGGTCGGTATCTAGAGAAGGATGTTAGATTTCAATGGGCTTCAGAATTACTTAATTTCGAGTTGTGTGGACAGCGTTATGTTCCATTTACTGAAGCCTACGCAGAATACACTGAAACTGGGAGCATATTTAAACAGTGAACTTTACTAAAAACCTGGTATTGATTGGCTCATTAAAAACTTGTGATTTTTGGTGTGTAGATAAATCAATGAGTTATCTTTAACATGCATTTTGAATTGCCTTAATCTGAGTTCTGTGGAAAAAGTTATGGTCATTTTGTTATGCCTGCACAGATTGAACTGAAATTGTGCACGTCTATGTTCTACTCTAATTTTAGGGACCTTACTATGTGAATCATGCTTTGTGTCCTAAATGAAAGTTTTAGTGGACATTATAAGATTTTCATATTGGGGTTTTATATCTCAATTGGGGTTGGGAGTGAAAGATATGATTTTCTAATGCAGACCATCAATCGGTAACATGAGTGAATATAGAACTTTGTGATATTTGGAAATATCTTCAGAAGTTTCTATATAATTATGGGTATTGCAAGGAAATTGCAAAGTGTAGTGAGTTTAACAAGTTTGATTATGTACAGAAGCTTACTCGGGTTGAAAACTGAGTTAAATAAGTATGAAACTGAAATTTAGGAAGTGAGCAGAGTAATAACTCAAAATCAGTGTTCTTCGGACCAAGTTAGGGTGTTATATGAGCTTTTATGAACCTCACAACACCCCTTATGGCATAAACCATTTGTCACCCATTTCAGAAGCATTAACCATTCTATTATCCATTTCAGAAGTATCACACTTTCCATTATCTATTTCAGAAATATCAGAAACCCATATTTTATTTATATCAATTAAAATCTTTTCATTATCATCTCAATCATTTCCATTTGGCCTATTTTGCTTCAATTTACTGTATTTCAAGTTCATTAACCCTAACTGATTTAAATCAGTTCATTTTGATTTAACTTGTCTTATATTGAGTTAAAATCAGTTTATTGTATTGAAATGCACAAGTTATGTATCCCATTTCATTACTTAATTTCAGTTACACATACTTACAATGACATTTATGATGAAACGGAGTTGAGGCCCAGTTATCGTTCCCCATTTTGCATAAGTGTTATCAAGTCAGAGTACATTTATTAAGTCAGATGACATTTATGAAACAGCTGACTTGTATCAAGTCAGATGACATTTTTAAAGACTCAAGGTACGTGCATTGCCTGTATCTTTAGAAATCAGAGTGTATTTATCAACGTTATCATGTTTTGGTAAGTACATCAATGAATCAGTTTACACAGTAATTTATCAGTTAATTAGTGACCCCGTCAGTTATCAGTTACAGGGCATTGCCCTTCAGTTACCCGCGCGGCTTCAGGCCAGGTCCCCCGGTCGGCTTGGCAGGTGTACACCTATCATAGATCGTAACAGTATCAAGGGGTTCACTATCAGATAATAATTAGCAATACAGTTTTACATTTATCTCATTCACTGTTTTTAACTTAAAACGAATTGCAAAGCGGGCCCAACCAGTGTTCAATGATCATTTAACAATTCAGGAATGCATGTATTGAGCTTCGGCTCACAGTTCGAAATGTTTTTCATGTTTTGTTTTAGGCAAATGCTCAGAGTATTGTCCTCATGCCAGCGAAACAACTGAAGAGAATAAGAGAAGAACGGAAATCCGGGTGGATCAGAAGTAATACCGTATATGCATACCTTAAAGTTGTATTGTGAATTCTTCTGTGGATGAAGATGTAGACTCCATGGTGAATTATCTTACTATGGTTTATAAACTCTTCATTTGTTAACACTTGATGTGAGTGTATATGTTTGAGGTTATGCTTAGTTATGTTATTTACAGCACTCATGTTTCAAGCCTTGTCCTTTTGGACGGCGGTAATACCCCAATCATTGGGTTGTCAAGATTTTAATCAAGGGATTTTGTTTAAGAAAAATAGAAATAGTGAAACATGGTTAATTTGGGGCGTTACAGATTTGGTATCAGAGCCAGGTTGAGATTTTCTTTATAGGATATGGATTATGGAGTTAAGATACTGAGAAAGTTGGTTAGTGAAGAATGAAGATTATTCTGATATCATTGGAGCTTTGTAACAATAGTAATGTCTGCTTATCTCACACCTATTCTACTCGCATATTCTTCTTTGTCAGATGGATCCATATAAAGTATATATAGTTTGATCTCAAGCAGCAGTTTGATGGAGATTTTGAATAACAAGTTGAAGGTGCTCCAATACATTTAGGTATGTATGATCATATAAGCCACCCATCTGAATGGTATGCCATCCTTCTAGCTGAAATTGTTTATTTTTGAGATGTAAACCCTTGTACTCCGGGCGTGTAGCCCGTAAAGTTGTGGTCTCCGGCGTGTAGCCGTTGAGCTTGATTTGGTATCCTTTTATACTTCTATTGATTGCAGATGATGTGATGTAAGGTTTTAAGCCTGGGAATTGGCCAGTTTGCAGGCGAAACTCTGTCCATTTCACCCCAGAAATTTCAGAATCATTAACACTCGTAGCCCTAGGGTTGGGGGTTGTTACAAATGTGTCCTATGACGGGCCATTGACTCATTTTGAGGTTAAATGCATGGGGAAAATCAAGTATGGGCAGATTACATAAGTTCAATCAACTTGATAGTTTTAATCAGTGCACCAGGACCTGCTTTAAAGCAACTTTTGTCCATGATCACCATGATTTACGCAAGGGTTTCCTATCCTGACTTTAATTTTAAGGAGATGTATTTCATATGAAATAAGTTTCAAGTGGATTGGAGGTCACTTGATTATTCAAAACTGCTGGACAAGTCAAAGTCTGCAAATTGGGCAGAATCCTAATGCACAAGGTATAGGTTCAGTCCACTTCCAGCCTATGCATTCTATCAGCTAGAGATTTAGTTAGCCTATATCAAAGTTCAGAAAGTAAGCTTTTTAATGACCCATGTTGCAGCACATTTGGAGACCAGTGGTCAAGGAAATTCAGCCTAGAAGTCTGATGGTACAGACTGTTCAAGTCAGTGGATACCTACAACTTTGAGCTTATGCTTCCTCATCATATGGGTGTCATTTTGTGTATTTCTTGCATCCAACTGGCGATTACTTCAATATGCTTCATTGATTGCAGATGTCTGCTTCTGTAACTCAAGAATTTCATCTAAGTGAGCTATATGGGGGTTCTTGATATAGTATCCCCTGAATTGTCAGATTTTAGAGAGGCATTTTTGCTTCAATCCATTGCAATTCAAGACTTGCTTAAATTGCCCAAACTGTTGCAAAAAGTCCATTGATTCCACCTCCATTTGTGAAGTAGACATTACTCTTGACAATATTTCACTGCACCTTCTGGTAACATACCCACTGCCATTGTCCTTGTTGGATTATCAACTGTTGGATACTCCTTACTTTGACTAAGGGCTTAATCTTTTTGTCCTTATGGCATCTTCCCATCCAGTTACATCATCATTCACTCTCATGTTACATCTTCATCAGTTCTGGTCACCTTTTTCAAGCCCAATCACTGCTAGTAGCTGGTTTATGATTGGGTTGCACCCACGTCGATAGATGATAATTTTGTAGCACGCCTGAACAAAAGGTGGATCTTAACTACACTTTGTATAAAGGTTGGTTATTATCAAACTTGTGGAATCTATTGCTAAGGGGAAACGCAATGTGTCTACCCTTTTTGGTTGATTCAACCTCAGTTTCCTATTGAAGATCACTTGCATAAAGCTTAAGTTGGACAATCAAAATCTTTGTCATGTATTTGGACTGCATCAGTGAGAAATTTTAATGGGTTACTGCCTCTTAGAAAAATGCCTTTAGCTGATTCAGACTAAAGAACTCTAGAGTGCAAAGTACGACCCAGTGGAACCTGAAAAATAGATTCGATGAATGGAAAAAGTTATCACTGTAATAGAGATTCCAGGGGATAAAAAGGTGAACATTGCAATATTTTATCTAACTGGTGAAACCGATATTTAGTGGAGCATTGTTAAGAATAGGCTCTTAGGGCCTGACTTCACTTCGAGTCGATTTCTAAAAGAACTAACCACAACACTCCAGATTGCTAAGTGGGAATTGACAAATGCACATGGTGTGGTAGCCCAGAGCACCTCATCGCTGCCTGTTCTTGAAAACTGAAGGCTGTAGATAAGGGCTCTCACTTTCAAGGCCCACAGCTGTAGGAAAGGCTTATGTGTTGAGCAAGAAGGAAGCTGAGGAAGCTGTCACCTCTGGTGCAGTAGTTAGTGAAGCTCTCTTTTAATTTCGAAGCCATTTTATGTATTGATTGATTCAGTTGCCACTCGTTCATTTATATTCACATGATCTGACATGCAAGTGAACCTTGAATAAGAAGGCAGAAATCAATTATGGACTTAAGTTATCCAATGACTCTAGAGTTGAGTGTTCTATCTCTCATAATTTATTTCAATTATTATTGGTGGGATAGTTTCCCCTGAAGTTCTGATTCAATTTGACTCGGCAGACTGTGATATCATTTTGGAAATGATTTGGTTGTGTACTTATGGGGTTAAGATAGGTTATGATGACCCTAAGGTTATTTCAAGAGATGAACAAGGGAGAGAAATATGTTTTATGGTCAAAGAGAGGAAAACCTTGTCCTTTAACTTCTGTTATGAAACCAAGTGAGCTCTTATGTCAAGGATATATTGTGCATTGATGTATTAACATTCAACCTAAGGAAGAAAAAGCAGAAGACTTCCCTATAGTTTGTGAGTTCAGAGAAGTTTTCCGGAAAAGTTACCGGGACTGCTCCGCCAAGAGAAATGCCTAATCTATCTCAAAAACCTCATATCGTATGGCCCCAACTGAGCTTAAGGAATTACAGATTCAGCTAGATGAGCTGTTACAGACGGGCTTTATTAGGCCAAGTGTATCACCATGGGGGTGCCCCAGTGTTGATTGTAAAGAACAAGAATGGAACCTTGAGGTTATGTATTGATTTCAAAGACCTGAACAAGATCACTATCAAAACCACATACCCATCGCCCCAAGTAGATGACTTATTTGATCAACTGCAGGGAGCAGGAGTCTGATCTAAGATTGATTTGAGGTCAAGGTACCATCAACTTAGCATTATATCTGAATACATTACCAAAACCACACTACGGACCATGTATGGGTCATGATGAATTCACTGTGATGCCTTTTGGCCTAATCAATGGCCCCGCGGCCTTTACGAATCTTATGAATAGAGTTTCAAACCATATCTAGACAAGTTGTGGTGGTGTATATAAAAGATGTCTTGAAATACTCCAAGGACAAAGATGAGCATACTATTCCTTTGTGGACAGTGTTACAGACTTTGAGGGAGCATCAATTACATAGCAAATACAAGAAGCATGAGTATTGTTAGAAGCAATGATATTTTTGGAACATCTGGTCTCAAAGGAAGAGCTTAAGGTTGATTTGCAAAAGGGTGAAAGCAGTTACCAAGTGCCCCAAACCCATCAATGCACTGAGATTAGAAACCGTTTGAGTTAGTCGGGAATTATCGAGTTCAGAAAGGATTTGACAAATATTGTCCTCCCTGACCAATTTGTTGAAGAAAGCTATAAAGTTAGCAAGATGTTTAACTGGTGGCTTGTGCCTCCCAACAACTCAAGCCTTATGAGAAGAATTACCCTATCCATTTATGTAGTTTTTGCATTGCAAATATGAAGACATTACTTATATAGGGTACCATGCAGAATCAATACTGATCATCAAAGCTTGAAGTACTCACTCAGAAAAAGCCCAATCTACATGAAACATCAGTTGTGGCAGATCCAATGTCAACCAAAGAAAGAGAAATATTGTGACAGATGCCCTGAATAGGAAGGCGCGACATCCCTTGCGCACTATAGTGATTATTTAATTGAATCTCTTGAGAGAGTTTGAGGACTTGGGTATTCAATTAGTGTCGCATAGGAAAGCGAATGTTCAATTACGGGCACTTACCTTACAGCAGCCCTTCCTTATGGAGGAAATTAGAGTGAATTAGGATTGTGATCCCGAGCTCCAACGAATAAAGCAGAATCTTGAGAAAGGGATTCAATTTCAATGGACTTTGTCATGGGATTCCTTCAGATATAGTGTCTGATAGAGATCAGAGATTTTAAGCCTGTTTTGGCATGCACTTCAAGGAGTTTTTAGAACTAGATTGAACTTTAGTAGTTCTTATCATCTTGAAACGGATGGGCAAGCATCTAAACATATCAATGGATCCAACTCTTCGGAGTTGGAGCCTGTAGTACTTCATGACTTATGACCAGCATTTGCATTCGAAGAAAATATGGAACTCCCAGCGATTGACGTTGTGATAGCACTAGCAGCGAATCCTACATGAAACATTAGGTTAAAATGACGGCAGACATTGACAATAAAATCATCTTTTGGGTCATGAAGTTCTTCTCCAGCATTCAATAAGGTGACATATGTCAGAAGACTCTCGAAAATATACCATTGGAACCGACAGAAAAGCTATATTGATAAAAGAAGGAGATTCCTGGAATTTCAGGTACACGATAAGGCTGTTCAGACAGTTCCGCCAACTAAGGGTATCAGGAGGTTGAACTGCGAACTAAACTGAGGCCAAGATTTATTGGGCCATATCAGTTTATTGAAAGATTGAATCTCATGGTTTGCCGACTAGATCTATCTATATTACTCAAACACATGCATGACGTGTTCCTTGCCTCACAACTCAAGCAGTATATTTCATATCCTGATCATGCTGTCATAATCAAATCTATTGCAGTCATTGGGGGTCTTGTGTTTTCAAGAGCACCCAGTTCAGATGTTATATCACAGGATGAAGTAGTTAAGTATCAAGCAGATACCTTAAATCAAATTACTTTGGGCAAATCATACCTCCTCAGAAACTACTTGAAAAACTGAGGATCAAGTGAAAGTCACGTACCCATATTTATTTGGGATAACCTTACATCTATTGGCAATGTTCATAAGTTTTGAGGACGAAACTCTTTAAGGGGGGAAGGCTGTAATAGCCCGACCCTAAATCATATTTATTTATTTAATTAAGCCATGTTATTCATTTTTACATTTTTCACATTTATTTATCTCATTCAATCATCACAGTTGGGAAAATTCATGTCGGGCCCTACTTTACAATTCGAGTTTCATTTATCGAAAAAAATTTTTCGGAGAAATTGATATTAGGTCTCGATAATTATGATTTAAATGATATCATTATTTTTCATGACATCATATTCAATTTTGAGTTTCGGAAAAACAAATTTAATTATCGCACCCGGTTTGGCACTTTTTTTTCCAACCCGAGCTCATTTAGGTCCAATTTCGACCCAACAAGTCTTGAACCTCATTTGTTTAGCTAAACTCTCTTAATTAAGCCTTAATTAAGCATGCCATTTTTGACTTTTCCCCTTTTAATTTTCAGCCAAATGTTTTAAGTCATTTTGCACCAAGTAATTTCACCAAGTGAAAAACAAATCTCAAGACTTCTTTCTTCCTCTTCTCTCTACCCTCTCTCTACCCCATGACCCCCTCTCCTCCACGGCAGCCTTGGCTGCCAGCCACCACCACGGCCACCACCACAGCCGCCAGCAACCTCCGTAATCACCACCCTCACTTCTATAAACATCCAACCTCACTTGTATCCGCTTTTTCAAGCATCAAAGTCAGGTAAATCCCAGTCTAATCAAGTTTAATTTTTGATTTTTATGCTGGATTTGGTTATGGATTTGATATAAACAAGTATTATTTTGATATTTTGGTTGTTGATTATGCTTGAAAGCAAGTAGTGATTGAAGTTGTTCATGATCATGCAAGTTTAGGTTGTGATGATGGATTTTGATTGTTTTAAATGAGATTTGTGATCTTTGGCATTGATGATGAATATCAAGATGTTTATGCTGATTTATATAAGTTATGGAGTGATTTTAGTGGGTCGTTATCTGAAGAAAAGATTGCAAAGATGTAATTATTGAGCTGTAAACAGACCTAAAATAGGAATCTGTTTCGGATTAAACTGGTAACAAACGATGCATGAGAAAATCATGATTTTTGGTGGGTATCTAGAAAACGATGTTATCTTTCAATGGGCTTTGGAATTACTTAATTTCGAGTTGTGTGGACAAAGTTATGATCCATTTACTGAAGCTTACGCAGAATACACCGAAACTGGGAGCATATTTGAACAGTGAACTTTACTAAAACCTGGTATTGATTGGCTCATTGAAAATTTGTGATTTTTGGTGTGTGGATAGATCAATAAGTTATCTTTAATATGCATTTTGAATCGCCTTAATCCGAGTTCTGTGGAAAACGTTATGGTCATTTTGTTATGACTACATAGATTGAACTGAAATTGTGCACGTCTATGTTCTACTCTAATTTTAGGGACCTTACTATGTGAATCATGCCTTGTGTCCTAAATGAAAGCTTTAGTGGACATTATAAGATTTTGATATTGGGGTTTTATATCTCAATTGGAGGTTGGGAGTGAAAGATATGAATTTTCTAATGCAGACCATCAATCGGTAATGTGAGTGAATATAGAACTTTGTGATATTTGAAAATATCTTCAGAAGTTTCTATATAATTATGCGTATTTCAAGGAAATTGCAAAGTGTAGTGAGTTTAACAAGTTTGATTATGTACAGAAGCTTACTTGGGTTGAAAACTGAGTTAAATAAGTATGAAACTGAAATTTGGGAAGTGAGCAGAGTGATAACTCAAAATCAGTGTTCTTCGGACCAAGTTAGGGTGTTATATGAGCTTTTATGAACCTCACAACACCCCTTATGGCATAAACCATTTGTCATCCATTTCAGAAGCATTAACCATTCTATTATCCATTTCAGAAGCATCACACTTTTCATTATCCATTTCAAGAAATATCAAAAACCCATATTTCATTTATATCAATTAAAATCTTTTCATTATCACCTCAATCATTTCCATTTGGCCTATTTTGCTTCAATTTACTGTATTTCAAGTTCATTAACCCTAACTGATTTAAATCAAGTTCATTTTGGTTTAACTTGTCTTATATTGAATTAAAATCAGTTTATTATATTGAAATGCACAAGTTATATATCCCATTTCCAATTACACATACACTTACTCAATTTCAGTTACACATACTTACAATGACATTTATGATGAAACAGAGTTGAGGCCTAGTTATCGTTCCCCATTTTGCATAAGTGTTATCAAGTCAGAGTACATTTATCAAGTCAGATGACATTTATGAAACAGCTGACTTGTATCAAGTCAGATGACATTTTTTAAAGACTCAAGGTACGTGCATTGCCTGTATCTTTAGAAATCAGAGTGTATTTATCAACGTTATCATGTTTTGGTAAGTACATCAATGAATCAGTTTACACAGTGATTTATCAGTTAATTAGTGACCCCGTCAGTTATCATTACAGGGCATGGCCCTTCAGTTACCCGCGCGGCTTCAGGCCAGGTCCCCGGTCGGCTTGGCAGGTGTACACCTATTCATAGATCGTAACAGTATCAAGGGGTTCACTATCAGATAATAATTAGCAATACAGTTTTACATTTATCTCATTCACTGTTTTTAACTTAAAACGAATTGCAAAGCGGGCCCAACCAGTGTTCAATGATCATTTAACAATTCAGGAATGCATGTATTGAGCTTCGACTCACAGTTCGAAATGTTTTTCATGTTTTGTTTTAGGCAAATGCTCAGAGTATTGTCCTCATGCCAGCGAAACAACTGAAGAGAATAAGAGAAGAACGGAAATCCGGGTGGATCAGAAGTAATATCGTATATGCATACCTTAAAGTTGTATTGTGAATTTTTCCGTGGATGAAGATGTAGATTCCATGGTGAATTATCTTACTATGGTTTATAAACTCTTCATTTGTTAACACTTGATGTAAGTGTATATGTTTGAGGTTATGCTTAGTTATGTTATTTACAGCACTCATGTTTCAAGCCTTGTCCTTTTGGACAGCGGTAATGCCCCCATCATTGGATTGTCAAGATTTTAATCAAGGGATTTTGTTTAAGAAAAATAGAAATAGTGAAACATAGTTAATTTGGGGCGTTACAAAGACTTTATCACATCATCTAGATTATCATTGACCTGATATGGCACCTTTTGAAACTCAACATGATCAAAACTCTTAGTAAGCACAGTAAACAACTCATCCTCATGAGACAGATCATGCACATCTTAAGACAACTCATCAAAAACATCAAGTGCATATACGTAATTCACATCAGTAGGAAATTTTATGGTATAAAAAATGTTAAACTTTATCACCTCACCATCAAATTTCATGGTTAATGCTCCTTCATGCACATCAATTTTGGTTCTAGCGGTTTTCAAAAAGGGCCTGCCAAGCAAGATGGGAATATCATGACATGCATCACCCATATTCATCACATAAAAGTCAGCAAGAAACACGAGTTCATTCACTTAAACCAAGACATCCTCTAACACCCCATCTGGGTAAGTATTGCTCATATCAGCTAATTAAATCACTATGCTAGTTTTCTTTAATTCTCCTAGGTTCAGTTTGTCATAAACAAACCTAGGTATAATATTAATAGAGGCACATAAATCAAGCATAGCTTTATCAAAGTAAAGGTTTCCTATTTTACAAGGAACAGAAAACACACCAAGGTCTTGACACTTAGAGGGAAGTTTTCTTTGAAAAATAGCAGACATATTTTCCCCCACACTTATCTTCTCATTACCAATGAGCTTCCTCTTGGTAGTGCATAATCCTTTTAAGAACTTAGCATAATGAGGCACCTGTTTAATGGCATCAAGGAGGGGTATATTAATTTCTACCTTCCTAAAAGTCTCTAAAATCTCTTGGTCAACCTCACTTACCCTAGACGCAGGACTTCTAAATCTACTAGGGAAAGGTGGGATTAGCTCGTAAGATTCTCTTTTCTTTTCTCCTAATTCCTTAGTAGTTTGATTAGACTTTGTATCTAATTTTGGTTCAGCCCTTTTACTTCTAACTCAGGTTCCACTTCTCTCTTCTTCGTAGGTTCCTTTAACTCTTTCCTATTTCTAAGTTTCATAGCACTAACATTCTCCTTAGGGTTACGATAAGGTTGAGATGGCAACCTATTTTGCAATTGAGCCTGTAAGTTGCTAACTATGGTATCAGTCGCTGTTTGTCTCTCTTGAACTTGCTTAAGAGTGGTTTCCATACTTTGGAACCTATCATCCATTTTCTTAAGAACTTGTTCTAGGAGTAAGTTGGTCCTATCTTGACTAGAAGGTTGACGAGAAGGTTGGTCAAAACCAGGTGGATTAGGCTTAGGGCCATACCTAAGGTTAGGGTGGTCTCTCCATCCTTCATTATAAGTATTCAAATAGGGATCATACCTCCTTTGATTTTGGTTAGAGTAAAGAGCATTAATATTACCTTCTTATAGGTAGGACATGCATCAGTAGAATGCCCCTCTAGATAACAAATACCACATATTACTACTTTTTGAATACCCCCAGTAACAATCTTATTTAACATAGCAGTAATGTGAGATAACTGATTCTCTAGAGATGAATTAGAACCTATATCATTTACCCTTTTAACTTGTGAGTCCCTAGCACCAAACTGCTGAGTGTTTTGGGCCATTAGATTAAATAGATTTCTAGCATCAACTGGGGTTTTATTAACCAGAGCCCCCCACTAGCAGCATAAACCATATTACGGTCCATAAGAAGTAAACCCTTATAAAAATATTGAATCAATAGTTGTTCAGTTATTTGATGTTGGGGACAACTAGCACATAACTTATTAAATCTTTCCCAATACTCACAAAAGGTTTCCCCATTCATTTGTTTGATTCCACATATTTCTTTCCTAATAGATCCAATACGGGATGAAGGAAAAAACTTTTCTAGAAACGATTTGTGCAATGCAGTCCATATAGAAAAAGATCCAGCAGGCATATAATATAACCAGTCCTTAACATTACCAAGCAAAGAAAAGGGAAAAGCCCTTAGTTTAATTTGGTCCTTAGGAATTCCTTTAGGCACCATAGCAGAGCAGGTAATAAGGAATTCACTAATGTGTCTATAGGGGTCCTCTCCAGCCAATTCATGAAACTTAGGTAATAAATTAATAAATCTTGAGTTTAATTTCAAAGGTTTATCTAAAACAGCATAAGTAATAGACATTGGTTGGATTTCTAAGTTAGGAGCAGCAAGTTCTCGAAGGGTAGACATGCGTACGTCTTTAACTCTAAAACTTACTGGGTCAGGCTGACTCTCTTTGATTTCAGCTCTCAATGATTGATCCTTGACCTCCCCAATGTCCTTACCACTCCTTAATTTTATGCACTACAAGAAGTCCTACAAATAAAATAGAATACTAAAGTTAAAACAAAGCAATGAAAGGAGTAAAATTAAATAGAAATAAACTAGCAATTTAATTTTCTTTCCCCGGCAACGGCGTCAAAATTTGTAAAACTTGTCGTGGAGCTACAAATTTAACCACTACTTCGATTTTTAAATATAATTTATAGCATAAGGAAGTAGGAATCGATCCACGAGGAAAGATTGTTTTAAAAAGGCTAGCTTAATCCTAAATGATTTTACTAATCTAATTTATTAAATCTAATTTTAATAATTCTAAAATAATTAAAATCTAATGAATAAAAATCTGGAAAAATACCCAATGATGCTCCTAAATATTTTGGATTATATTCTGGAAAGAAAACAATAAAAAACTTTCCTAAATAATCTAAAAAAATAAAAACAGAATAGTAGCTGAAATTCTAATTAAAAATCAAAACAGCAAATAATAATTCGAAGATAAATATTAAAAATGTCAAACAGTAACCAAAAATATTATTCTTCAGGTGTATAAGCTTATGACACCTCAACTGTACCCAAATAATTTCAGAAAAATCAAATCAGAAAATTACCATAGAATATCAATGCAGAATATTAAATCTAAAATTAGAAATAAAATAATCTTCATAAATATAAATACGAAAATAATAAATAAAATTACCCTACTTCTAGGACACAATTTTCTAGACTTAAAATACCTAATAATCGTGAATTAACAATTAAAATCGAAATTTTCAAAATTAATAACCTAAAAACCTGTACATATCAATTTCACAAAATAATTCTGAAAAATTATCAAATAACTTCCAAAAATTACGGAATTAAGTATGGGTAGACTAGGACACTATATAAACTCTAGGAACTAATAAAAATCGAAAAAGAACCAAAATAACTATCTTTAGTCTAATTTCTAACAAACCGCTAATTAAATATTAAAACTGAATATAAATCAATTTAAAATTATAACCATTCTAATAATCAAAATCTAAACTATCTAAAATTACCTAGACACTCGTAAATAACTATACTTTTTGGGGGGGGTCGATTGAAATTATATTGAAGCTAATAAAAATAGAACAAAAATTAACAAACTAATCAAATTAACTCTAAGCAACAAATAATGATCAAAAGTTGTCAAATTTATCACGGATATTTAGTATAATCTCAATCCACCATGTAAATTAATATTTATCATTAACACACAAGTTAATTTCATTCATGAGTTAAACTGTAGAAGACATCCACCAGCAGTTCTTCTCCGTTTTTTCTTAGATTCTAGTTTAACTAGGTCCAGCCCTAATGTAAACCCTACTAATTTGATAACCCTTACACCAGCACAAGAATTTAATCAAACCAGAGCATTACGTACTAGAAAAATATCATCTAATGTTTTGTAACTAATTTACCAGTAAATCGATTTAACAAAGATCTATAACGATTACCTAATTAAAAGAGATGGGTTTGAGTCATCCATGATTAATTAGGGTGATATTAATGCTTAAAAGACGATAACTTTTATGTATTAAAGCCTTTTAAACTATCATATGAATTTGTATTAAACTAACTAGCATGCATTCTAATTAATATAATATGAATATCATGAACGATAAATACTAATCACTGTAGAATCATGAATATGAATCAGCTAGGCAATAAAGCATAAGACTTGTTTCAAAATAGTAAATTTAGCATGGCTTCAAGAAGATTATACTAAGTAAAAAAAATTACTTACTCATATTGAAAATTAAATCACAATAATTTAGCAAAGGTTTCATGTGTAATAATAATTTAAGGTGTTTAACCTAATTAAATAAAATAAGAATAACAACTAAAACCAAAAAAAAAAAACTTATTAACCATGAAAGTGAGGCGGTGGCAATATAAGCGTGAAGGATTGAAGCAGCCGTGCATTATTGTGTGTTTAGAAGAAGACGATGATGATAATAGATGATGGTGATGAGATGATAGGATGATGATGGGGCGTGAATGAAAATTGAAGGCATGATATGGTGAGGTTATGAAGAAGGAGGAGCAAGGCGTGAAATGGGGTGTAGGGCATGTGATGGGGTCTCATGAAGCTGATTTATGGTGGAAGTATATATGGGAAGTGAGGGAGATTAGGGTTGATAAGTTAGGGTTTCTTTCATCTCTTTCTTAGATTTCTTCTACTTCAAGACTTCTAGCCTTTTCCCAATTCTTGAAACCCTAGTCCAAACTAAATAATTATGGAAATAATTTTTTCCATAATTATTATTTTTGGACCGTCTTTATAGCCAAGCGTGTAAAACCCGCGCCTTGACGACTTGTCTTCTCCTTTTTATTTTATTAATACCTAACCTGAAAAATATAAAAAATAAAGTAAAATAGATGTAATAATGTGTAAAATATAATCAAAATAATCGTTAAAACAATGCATGATTTTTTAGCTTAACATGCTTGCACCTCTATAATGCAACTTATGCAAGTAAAAAGTTTTATTGTATTTATTTATAAATCATGCTTATCAATTTTCATATATTTTTGCCATCTGAAGGACCACTCACTGTTACAATAATCATCTATGTTGTTTTATTCATAAGTTCCTATGCGCATAAGTCTGTTGCTCTAGGGACACCTGGACAACATGGCTTGCTAGCTATGTATCCCACAGATTACTGATTACCATTCAATGTTGACTGTCAAGTAATTCATTAGAATCTAGGAGTCAGGTCTGACGTTTGAATAATAAAAATGTCTTATTACAATCAATTGTTAAGTTTGACTTACTATTCATATTTCTCTAAAATTGATTTAGAAAATGCGAGAGCATCTAGCTCCTTAAACTTTAAGTTTACAATGCAAGGGTGACGTATGGCTTCTAGGTCATTTTTCTATTGTTTATGTTTTTACGATTGTAAGAGGAACAAAAAGTTGGCAGAATGCTAATAATCACAAGCAAAGATAATAGATAAAAGAAAGAAAATGTTAGTCAGAGGCAGTTTTAAATGATTGTCCATCTTGATTCAGTGTTTGTGGTCTCTCTGATCATATGGCTCTTTGCTCATCTCAATATGATCCTCGATATATAAGCAAGATTTAAAAGTTCTTATGCTTAACAATGCAATAAAGTTTTGTTACTATGAATAGGATCAATGACTTTAGAACCTCTATCAAATCTTTCGTATATCCTATTACCTTCCTTTTACATTCCAAATTTAGTTTTATTGCACAATTTGTGGAGTCTAAAAGGGAATGTTTCTTTTGGCGTTCATATCATGATTTTCATTATAAGAAATGCTGACAATTTTCTATTTTGTTATTCATACGATGCACATTTTCTTTGTTTGGTTTTGAATTGTTTAAAGAGGAAGAGGAGCAGAAGAAGAAGAAGAAGAAGAATAAGAAATACATCTTGTTTTGAATTGTTTTCATTCCCTAATACTCAAAAGTACAATGGCCGACAAGAGCCTCATTGGTCGTTGTTGTCTACAGAGTTTTTTGTACGTACTTTTGTAATAGCTTGCATAGCACATGATGAAACCCTAGCTCCTCACTAATAAAAAGGGATTATTCTTTGCACCTTATTATAGGTACTTATCGTCAGCAAAAATCTACACTTATCAACACACATCAACACTAATCAGCACTCATTAGCACTCGTCAACACTAATCAGTATTTAGTCATATTATCTATTCACAATTTCAGTTATTATTAGCACTCAACCATTGTAATCAACACTCATCAGCACTGGTCAATACTAATTAGCATTAATCAGTACTTATCAGTACTAATTAATAATAAATTACTTATGGTAAATAGAAAGGAGTAGGCCTAAAGTTTCCACAAGGCACTCTGAGACGCTTAACTGCTGGAGCAGTTACATACTCTCAGGAGGACAATACTCATAATACAGAAGTAGTGACTTTCACTTACTTTTTCCACAACAATAGTACAGAGAATTGACATGTAAGAGTCAATTATAATTGTTACAAGCTATAACACAATATGTTCTTTTTTTTGCGTAAGTTTTGAAACCTTCAATATTCACTAGGTTCTTTTATTTACAGATCTTGCTTAAGGCTCTTGAACCATTGAATAAAAGTGACTTAGCCATTGCATGCTTCCTTTAATCTTAGCTCTGATCTTAAAGTATGACAATATCTACACAAAGATTCTGATAACCGCGTTGATTCTTTTCATATATGGTAAATCTCTTTATCTCACACTTAGTCATCTTCCCAAAAGGGAATAATCTTGTTATCTTCTCTATCTCCAAGATCATTGTTGATATAGCGGTTGTACCAAATTCATCTTGGCAATTACACTAGTAGCAATTAATCTAGGAGCTTGACTAAAAAGCGTTCCAGCAGTAGTTAGTGCTTGTTGTTAAAATCTAGCCATTTTCTTGGACATTTTGAATTTTAACTTTTTTGGCTACTTGTGATTGATTTTCCTCCTTGACTTGATGCTTTATCTTCCCTACATATAATGAAGGATAATTATGACAGGAAAAAGATTTAAAAATATTAATTTTTTTCTTTAATAAATTTAATATTTTTTCTTTAATAAATTATATCTAGAATGAGATCCATGTTGATAGTTGTATGTTAGGAAATATTTTTCTCCAAGAGAATGATGAACCATATGTTGTTAAATGAAGTCTCTAGTGCCATGAAGTCAATACAAAATAAGTGACTTCAATGAAGAATACTCCAAGCATTATAGGACACCTGTTTCTAATGAGATTGACTTGAGTGAAACATTCTAATGATGTTGGCATAAGTTTTCATATGATCAACTCTCACAAATATGCAACTCTGATTGTTTGATAAGTCTTCCTGGCTTTATATTAGCAGGAGGGGACTCTAACTTATCTCTTATTGATCCTTGACATTTATATTTGGTCTTTCATCAAAACCATTGTACAAGTTTATTAGTTTTTGATTCTGCCTAGGTCAGGTAAACTGAGTTTCCCTCACATACTTTAAGTTATAACTTAACTCTAAAAGATCCCAACAACTTTGACTTATATTATTTTTGTGATCAGATCTAGGCCCACTTTTTTGATATATAGCTTTAGTTAAACAGAGTGTTCATCAAAACTTCAAGATATTCAAACTAAAACTGTGCGTAAACTTGGTTGTCTAATTGCCACGACTTATGTAAACCTAAGCCAACTTGATTCTAACATGGCTGATTAACCAAATCTTCTAATTCAATGAAAATTTTACAAAAATAATTTTAAACAAATTCAAGTAGTTAAGTGTTATAAATTTTTTCTAGCATTAACCTACTGCAAATATGTCGGATCTTTCACAAGTAGTAACATTATTATGTTCGTGATTGAAATTTATTTTCTTACTCTGTTTCACATCTTGTCTTATTTCCGCATAAAGTTGGTTCTAAACATATCTATTGTGTTCTAGATTTGCTTAATTCACTTATATTTTGGAGGAAAACAAAAAGATGAGAAACGCATCACTGGTAATCATTGTAATGAATTTGCTCAATTCACTAAGTCATATATTAAGAGGAAGAAAATGAGAAGTTCTATGAGTGGGTGACTCATTTATATATCAATTCTAGTTGATCTTTTTGGCCTAGTTATGATTTGAATGTTTCTTCTCAATTTGAAGTTGCTATTAATCATGACCCAGCATAAAGTTTCTATTAAATTTCAACTTAGCTTTTCATAGAGAAGCAAAACTCCAGTTAAAGAAACTTTAATTAATAGATTATGATCACCTTTCACGCCCCATCTTGCCCTCTTAATCCAAACAAGGGGGGAAAAGCCGAAAACCTTTGGTACTGTTGGATGAAAATAAATCATTCTTATTTCTTCTATTTAAACCGCATGACTTTTGGTTTTTTTTTTTTTTAACAAACCAACATTGATTTTTGGAGGCATTTACTTATCAAGAACATGATATCAATAGTGTTCGTGTACACATGGAAGGCGGTGGATTGACTCCCTTGTGGTTTTTGCTTGATTTTGAACATGTCGGTAGTCAACTAAACTAAGGTACATTTTGGTTTTAAAATTTTAAAAGATCCCTTATTTCCTCCCGTCCCTCCCTCCTTCCCTCCCTCTCCTCAAGAATTAAATAAAAATGCAAACTCCACTTGGACTTGAGTTTTGGATATATATGTATATGTGTGTGTGTGTGTGTGTGTGTGTGTGTGCACGCGCGTGAGTATATATGTGTGTGTGTGTGTGTGTATAGCGAGAGAGAGAGAGAGAGAGAGAGAGAGAGAGGTGACTATGGAAGTGGTCAAAAGAGAAGGGGAAACATTTTAGAGGAGAATAAAAATGGTTGGGCCTTTAAACACTCCCAAAGAAGTAATTCCAAGCAAGTACATTAGGAAAGACGATTGTGTGAGGTGCTATACCAGATACTAGTTGTCTGTATGAGTTACAAGAGACTGCCAAATGTTCGGTCATTAAAAGTGACTAAATAGATGCTTCTAATCACTTAGATTTTACTCACAATCGAGTTTATTTTTTCATGTTTGTTTGGGTTTTGTGTATGCAAAACGTTATGAATTGGGGAGAAATATACAAAACTAAACATGACATTGAGCAACTGGGTTTAGTTGTGTTGATACCAAAGACCCACACATTAAAGCAAAGTGCTCAGCCCATTATCAAGTCTTGGTTCGGCATAGAAAAAGAAGGGAGGAAGTTGAGAAACGACTAGCTTGTCAAATGCTAACCTAGCCTATTTTTCTCCTACCTACTGTAGCAGCAAAATAAGAAAAAAGTAGTACCAGACTGACTCACTCTATTCTCTCTCACCCAAACACCTCATCTCCAACCTGCCTTACTCTGACCCGGCTCCTCCTATCTTCATGCGTGCCCAACGTTCACATGCCCAGCCTACGTGCTTACTTCCAGCTTGAGCCACATTACTTTGTAGTGACCAACCCCCAGATTGCATACACTTATAGCTCCTTGATTAATATTATTGTTTCCAAATTAGTAGCTTGACTATTAAGATGATGTGAAATTGGCATTGATTTAATTTGGCAAAGTAAAGAAGACTCAAGTGGTGGAAATCTTTCCAAAACCATGAAGCAATCTAGAAAAAGCACAGAACTATTTAAAAAAGGGCAGTCCGATGCACAAGCATCCCGCGTTCATGCAGGGTTCGGAAAAGAGCCCCATCCGAAGGGGTGTATTGTAGGCAGCCTATCCTGACTTTGTCAGTGGCTGATTCTAAGGATCGAACCCGTGACTTTTTTGTCACACGGAAACAACCTTACCGTTGCTCTAAGGCTCTCCTTCCCAGGAACTATTTTAGACAGTGTAAATTTGCTTGGAAAATAAGAATTTTATGAAAACTGGAAGGCTAGTTCTGATATAAATGGGGGTCTTTATGTGCCATTGTAAATCATCAGTTTCATCTCCCCCATAATTATACGTTTAGTTTAGTAGTTTTAGAGATTTTTAAATGCTTAGTTACTCTTTTAGTTTGAAATTAAATACAATTTTTAATTCTAGTTTTAGTTTTAGTTTTAGTTTTAATTTTCATACCCTCACCAAATTACTTTCATTCAAAGTTTTGATTTTTACTACTCCCTTGAGTTTATGGTGGATGTTGATTTTTTATGATTGACACTCATCGAAGATTCAAAAATTCTCCATTGGCTTCTACCAGTTATGATAATCTCTTTTCTCTCTCTTATCCTTAAATTATTTTTTAATAGTTGTCATAGTTGAATTTCTATTTTGCTTGTTTATTACTTTTAGTCTAATTAATACGGGTTAGTTTTTAGTTGCTGTGGCCTAAAATTAGAGCTGTCAAAAGCTGACCCGACACGATTACCGACCCGAACCGAACACGAAATTAGGCGGGTTTGGGTAAAGATTTTCAACTCGTTTAATTAAACGGATTGACACGGTTAACCCGTTTAATTAAACGGATTAGGTTCAGGTCGAGATTTTCGACACGAAAAAATACCTATCTAACCCGTTTAATTTGTTGGGTTAGTAGGTCAACCTGATTACCCAATTACCGTTTAACCGTTTAACCCTTTTAATATATATATATACACACACACACACACATATATATGTATTATATATATTTTTTGTTTGGGGGGGAATTTCTTAAGATTTTATTTCAAAATTGCAGTCTCAGGCTCAAACACAAGTTCATTGAAAGTTTAAAACTTAAATGGGTTAAACAGGTTAAACAGGTAAGTGGTACCTGATTCTGGCCCGTTTAACTTAAACGGGTTAAACAGGTCAGAATCAGGTTGACCCGTTTAAATGTTAAACGGTTACAGGTTGGATTTTTCAACCCGTTTATTAAACAGGTCAGGTTCAGGTCGGGGGACTT